>JAULBW010066244.1:0-44020 GCA_032358265.1 Vaucheria bursata
AAGGAACAACTTATCAAAAAAATACTCAATGACGTAACTTTCAATCTCAAGAGGAAGATCAAAATTAATGATGTGGGAAACATCTTCGATATCAATCCCACGAGAGGCGATGTCAGTGGCGATCATCACCTTGATGGTTTTTTCTTTGAAATTAAAGAGGGCCCGTTCCCGCTCCCCCTGATCTTTTCCGCCGTGAAGAGCGCGAGACGGAACGCGATTCTGGGCGAGGTAGGCCACCACTTGATCAGCGATATTTTTTGTCCGCGTGAAAACCAGAGCGAGTTCGATGTCACCCTCTTTCACGAGTTTTTTGAGAAGTTGAAACTTGTGATCCTGCTTCACGTGGATCACTTTCTGGAAAATTTTCTCCACCGGTGTGGACTGGGGCGTGATCTCAATCTTCTTCGGATTCTTTAAAATACGATTGGCGAGGTACGTGATCCCACCCGGCATCGTGGCGGAGAAAAGCATGTTCTGTCTTTTGGCCGGGAGAAGTTTCAGGATTTCCTGGAGTTCCTCTTCAAATCCCATGTCGAGCATGCGATCGGCCTCGTCCAAAACGAGCATCTCCACTTTCGCCAGACGCAATTGCTTCTGGGAAATCAGATCGAGAAGTCTTCCGGGAGTTGCCACTACAATATCCACACCGGCCTTGAGAGAAATCACTTGTTCTTTCTGGCCCACACCCCCGTAAAGGGCGACGGACTTGATATCAAGATCATGGGCGTAGGATTCAATGTTCTCTAAAATCTGCGACACCAGTTCTCGGGTCGGAGCCAGGATAAGTGCCCGGGGTTCACCGAGTCTTCTTGGCGCATCACTTTTTAAGAGTTCATGAAGAATGGGGAGGGTGAAGGCCGCCGTTTTTCCTGTGCCCGTCTGAGCAATACCCAGAAGATCATGGCCTTCAAGAAGAAGCGGAATCGCGCGGACCTGTATTTCCGTCGGAATTGAGTAGCCGACCTTGGTTAGGTTTCCGAGGATGGCCTCATTCAAGGATAATTCTTTAAAACTCTGCATTGCCTACAGTAGCATGATCTTTCATACTAAGTCGATGATCCTCACCCATCCGGAATTCTGGAAGGCCCTTCAGGAAAGTGGCTCCGTTGGCGAGAGTCGGGGAATGATTTCCCATGAATTCAGGTCGGCCTCCGGAAGTCTCACAACATTCAGTAAAACTCATAGCTACGGTGAGTACATCTTCGACTGGTCCTGGGCGGATGCCTATGCCCGGTCCGGACTTCCCTACTATCCGAAACTCACTTCCATGGTTCCCTTTACACCAGCAACCGCCCCTCATTTTCTGGCCCCTGAACCAGAGTGGGAAAACCTCCTTAATCAGCACGATGAACTCCTGAATTCCCATCACTCAGCACACTTCCTCTTCACAACCTCAGCAGAAAATAAATTTCTCCGCGAAAAGAATTACCTTCTCCGTGACAGTTTTCAGTATCATTTTTTTAACGAGGGTTACGCTCACTTTGAAGACTTCCTCGGTTCCCTGAAAACGAAAAAAGCAAAGACCCTAAGACATGAACGCGAATTCCCGGGGATAGTGATAGAACGATTCACAGGTAGCTCGCTCTCCGAAAGTTTCGCCGACGAGATGTATGACTTCTATCTCCTGACGTTAGAAGAAAAGCGGGCGATCCCCTATCTCACCCGAGAATTTTTCCGCCTCCTTTTTAAAAATCTTCCCGATAACATTCTCTATGTCCGCGCCCGAGAGAATCAAGATGTACTGGCCGGAGCTCTCTTCTACTACGACGAAGAGAGGATCTACGGCCGCTACTGGGGCTCGAAGAAAATCGTGAAGAATCTTCACTTTGAACTTTGCTATTATCAAGGGATCGATTTCTGTCTGCAAAAGAAGCTCAAAGTCTTTGAGGCGGGAGCGCAGGGAGAGCATAAAATTGCCCGGGGATTTCGGCCTGTGCTCACGACCAGTGCCCACCGGATCATTCATCCGGGTTTTGCCAGAGCGATCGGGGATTTCATCGAACAAGAAAGAAAAGAAGTGAAGCGTTCGATGGAGGAACTCTCCACCTGGCTTCCGTTTAAATAATTACTTTCCGGCCTCGAGGATGTTTTTCAGGCGCATGTCTTTAATCGCGATGAAGACCTCATTGGTGCGGGCCGAATTCCTTCTCCAGGCCTCGCGGTCTTCGGGGGTGAGCTTACTCTTCCGGCTGGCGAAATCTTTGTGTTCCGCTTTCAGTGCCGCGAGCTCTGTCTTCAGTTCCGCGAATTTCTTCTGATCTTCTTGTGAGAGATACTTTCCGTCTTCCATACTTAGTCCTGAGTTAATTTCTCCCCTATCATAAACCTATGGGTGGACTTTGGCACGAGTCCTCTCTTGGATGGCGCTTTTTATTTCCCGCTGATATATTGGATACATGCCCAGACCCATCACCTCCATCAAGCGCTATCCCCTGAAGACTAATGAAACTCTTCAGGGCCACGACAGCGCCGATGAACTCCTTCTGGCCCACGTTCGTGGCCTCCATCCTAAAAAAAGCAGGATCCTGATCCTGAATGATAATTTCGGCGCCCTGAGTGCTGGACTCGAAGATTTCGCCTGCGTTTCCTACACCGATTCTTTTGTGAGTGCCAAGGCGATCGCGATGAACACTGACCAACGTGTGAATCCCCTCCATGATCTTGATCAGCTTGAAGGTCTCTTTGATCTGGTCCTGATCCGCATTCCGAAGAACATGTCCTTTTTTGAAGACCAGCTCTGCCGCCTCAGTCAGCACCTCGCTCCCGGTGCAAAAATCATCTGCGGCTCTATGGTGAAGCACCTGGCCCCGTCGAGCTTTGATCTTTTGAATAAATACATCGGGACCACCTCGACGAGTCTGGCGGAAAAAAAAGCGCGTCTGGTGTTCGCGGATTTCCAAAAAGAGAAAGTGACCTCGCCCTATCCCCAAACCGTAGAACTCGACGGGTTCGAAATTCCCTTCCTCAATCACTCGAATCTCTTTAGCCGAGAGAAGCTCGACATTGGCTCTCGCTTCTTTCTCGAGCACCTACCCAAAGGTTCCTATCAGAAGATCCTTGATCTCGGCTGCGCCAACGGCCTCATCGGAATCAAAGCAAAGAAGCTCAACCCAACAGCACGAATTGTTTTCTGTGATGAATCCTGGATGGCGATCAAGAGTGCCCGCGCGAATTACCGGAATCATTTTCAAGACGAAGCCGAATTCTACTGGACCAATTGTTTTGAAGAACACAATTCAAAGAACATCGATCTCGTGCTCTGTAACCCGCCCTTTCATCAGCAGAACACCATCGGGGATTTCATCGCCTGGCAGATGTTTAAGGATTCTTCCGAAGTCCTGACGAGAGGGGGAAGCCTCCTCGTGATTGGCAATTCTCATCTGGGATATCAGATCAAGATGAAAAAGATTTTCGGAAATGGCCGAATCGTTGCGACCAATCAGAAATTTATGATCTGTGAGAGCACCCGTTAGACGTTAATACGGGCATCAGCTTCGCGGATTCTTCCCACCAGAGTCTTGATGAAAGCTTCCACCCATTTCGGCTGGGTCCTATAAACTTCCTCAATCGTCTTATGGGGAATCTGAATGAGCTTACATTTGGTAATGGCGCGGACCGTGGCACTCCGTGGCCTGTCGTCGAGAAAGGACATCTCTCCCACGAGTTCACCGCTATGGATGTGGCCTAGGATCACATTCTCTTCACCAATTTTTTTTGAAATGATCATCTGACCATCTTGGAGAAGGTACATGCTCTGAGAGACTTCGCCTTCCTGAAGAAGGATCTGATCAGCTTCTATCTCAACGGGCCAGGCCATAGGCAATTTCCTAAGAGAGGATTTCCAGAAATCTTAGCAATTGTGCTACTGTCTGACCATGGCCATGACAACCACTCTTTACCGCTTTCAGATTGAACTCAGTGACATCGAGCGCGCCGTCTATGAGACGCTCGATTTCCGCGTTGCCCAGCATCCTTCTGAGGGCATTCATTATATGCTGACCCGGGTCCTCGCCTTCGCTCTCAATTCCGCTGAGGATCTGGCCTTTGCCCCAACCGGACTCCACGATCCGGATGCGGCGGCGATCAGTATTCCGGAAAATAATGGGGGCTTTAGACTCCTGATTGAAATTGGAAGCCCGAGTGCCAAAAAGCTTCACAAGGCCACCAAACTTTCCCAGACCGTCAAAGTCTATACCTACAAGAACCCCGAACTCATGATGAAGGAACTGCGCGAAGAGAAAATTCACCGTGCCGAAGAGATTGAATTCTTTTCCCTCACTCCGGCCTTCCTCGATGAGCTGGTCCCAATTCTCAAGAAAGATAACCGGTGGGGAATCCTCATCAATGACGGAACGATCACCGTTCAAGTGGGGGAAAAATCCCATTCTGGTGAACTCCATAGGCATAGCTTCGCCTGACGTGGTACAATGCCGGCATGAGAGTCCTGTTAGTTCTTCCTCCACTCACCCAGTTCAATACGCCCTATCCGTCGACGGCGTACTTAACTTCTTATCTCGAGAAGCTGGGACATGAGATTCATCAAATCGATCTGGGTCTTGAGCTCATCCTGAAAATATTTTCAAAAAATGGACTCAAGCGAATCAATCAGGAAGTTCGGAAGATTCGACAGAAAAATGAGTTCCTGGATTTCTATCTCGATGCCGCTGAGGAATACGAAAACCATGTGGAAGATGTGATTTCTTTTCTGCAGACGCATGAGTCTCCCCATGTTCAGAAGTATTTAGAGCGGCAGACTCTCCCGGAGGGCCCGCGCTTCATTCCTCTGGATGACAACCAGGGGGGAGTCCTGGATCTCTACAACAATCTCAGTGACACCGATAAGGCCAAGCACATCTGCAGTCTTTTTCTCGATGATCTCGCCGATCTCATCCGGGACTATGTGGATCAGGATTTTGGTTTCTCCCGTTACGCCGAGAAAATCGCCGTCGCCCTCACGTCCTACTCACCCATCCATAAGCGGCTAAAAAGAAAAACCATCATTGATGAATGGATCATTGAGCTCACTTCAACGAGTCTCAAGAAATTTTCTCCCGACATCGTTGGTCTCTCTGTGCCTTTTCCCGGAAATCTTCTGGGGGCGCTGCGGATCGCAGAAACATCGAAGAAGAATTTTCCGGAAATCAAAGTCGTGATGGGAGGCGGATATGTGAACACAGAGCTCCGCTCGCTCGAAGATCCCAGAATCTTCGACGTCATTGACTACATCACTCTCGATGACGGGGAGAAGCCCCTCGAGCACCTTCTTCATTATATTCAGAATGGCTCAGGACCTCTTCTTCGCACCATGTTCCGGGAAAATGGTAAAGTCGTTTCGAAGTCAGAACCGGGACTTGGGGATGTGAAATTCAAGAATCTCGATGCTCCCGTTTTCCGCGGACTTGATATGGGCCGCTACGTTTCGATGATGGAGACGATCAATCCCATGCAAAGACTCTGGACTGACGGGCGTTGGAACAAGATGGTTCTCGCTCACGGCTGCTACTGGAAAAAATGCACCTTCTGTGACGTGAGTCTTGATTACATCGGCCGCTATGAGCCCGACACCGCCTCACGGGTGGTGGATAAACTTGAAAGCATCATGCAAGAGACGAAGGTAAATGGGTTTCACTTCGTGGACGAAGCGGCACCTCCGACTCTTCTCAAGGCCATGAGCGAGGAAATTCTCAAACGCGGACTTAAGGTCAGGTGGTGGGGAAATATTCGCTTTGATCCATACTTTACTGCTGAAGTGACGAAGCTCATGAAAGATGCTGGGTGCATTGCCGTGACCGGAGGAATTGAGGTCGCCAGTGAGCGTGTCCTGAAACTGATTGATAAAGGAATTTCCATCGATAAAGTCGCTGTCGTCACCAAGAATTTCAAAGACGCTGGTATCTTTGTCCACGCCTATCTCATGTACGGCTTTCCCACAGAGACCGTGCAGGAAACCATTGATAGTCTCGAAATAGTCCGGCAGTTTTTTAAGAAAAAATATCTGAGCTCGGCCTACTGGCACCGCTTCGCCCTCACCGCCCATTCTCCCGTGGGTCTTAATCCCTCGAAGTATAAAGTCAAAATTGTGCCTCAGCACAAATCCGAGCACGGGCTATTTGCGAGAAACGAGCTTCCCTTTACTGAAGAGATTTTTGTCGATCACGATATGCTGGGAGTGGGATTAAGACGAGCTCTCTATAATTATATGCTGGGGATGGGACTAGATCTCGATCTACGCGAGTGGTTTGACGAAAAAGTTCCTAAACCTTCGGTTTCATCACAAATATTTTAGTCTGCTTGTCTGTGTGATAAGTCAGGAAAAGAAAATCCTCACTCACGAGATCCGGATGAGTCACCGACTTCGTCTTCACCGCTTCAATGATCTTCTCGGCTTCTGCGGCGTCAGAACACGCGATGAGATATTTCCGATCTTTTACCACTGGAATGGGAAAGAGGTAGAGGCGCTTTTCGATGGTGGTTAATTTGAGTTCTCTCACTCGGCTATTTTAACCTGATTCTCAAAAGAGTCAGCGAGTTTTTTCATGGATAAAGGTATCGGCGAGTTTTATCAACTGCTTCTTCCTCGCTGGATCCATTTTTTCGAAGGTTTTCACCATCATGCTCATGCGGTAGTTCTTGGAAAAGAAGTCGGCATTTTTTCCGATGAAGCGCCAGAAGAGCCCGTCCCAGATTTCACTCCACTCGCCTTTCTTGTAATCGGACATCTTAATAATGTAATTGCTTCCCGAGATGTAGGGCTTAGTCGCGAAGATTCCTCCGTCGGAGAACTGACCCATCCCATAGACATTGGGCCCCATCACCCAGTCCGCACTATCGACGAACATCTCCATGAACCAGCGGTGAACCTCTTGGGGATGGATTTCTGAAAGGAGCATGATGTTTGAGAGAACCATGAGGCGCTCGATGTGGTGACAGTAGCCGAACTCATTGGCCTTTCTGATGGCGTCGTCCACGGGAAGAATGCCCGTGGTCCCTTCGTACCAGTCTTTCGTGAGCTTCCGTTTGTGCTTGAAGAAATTTTTCGTGTCCTGAACGTCTGAGAAATTCTGATAGATTCCGCGAACGAACTCGCGCCAACCCATGACCTGCCGGACGAAGCCTTCGACGGAGGCGAGCGAGATGTTTTTCTCCTTCCGGTAAGCGATGAGGACTTTCTCGAGGATCTCGGCCGGAGTGATGAGTCCGTTATTCATCATGGGAGAAATGATGGCGAGGTAGAGAAACGGATCCCGGTTCGTGAGCGAGTCCTGGTAGTCACCGAAGTCAGTGAGATGGTGCTCGATGAAATGGTCGAGGAATTTCAGTGCCCCCTTACGATCCGTGGGTAACCAGAAATTCTCGAGGGACCCTGGGTGCTTGGGAAACTTCGCTTGCACGAGCTCGCAGACTTCGCTCAGGCGCGGACTTCTCTGGGCCTTCTGGAGTCCCTTATTCGTAAGCACCTTCGGCGCTTTTTTCCGGTTCTCAACGTCGTAGCTCCACTGCCCACCTTCTGGTTTTCCGTCCTTGGTGAGAAGAATTTTTTGGCGCTTTCGCTCGGCTTCGTAAAAGCTCTTCATGAATGGCTTCGGGTGGTAGTAGAGATAGGTCTTGAACTGCTGACGGTCACAGAGAAACATCGGAGTTCCGAGGAAATCCAGAGTCAGTCCGCGGTCCTCACAGAACTTGAGAAGCGTGTTCTCAAAGAACTTATCCTGAACCTCTGCCATGACAATTCGGTCGAGCTTTTTTTGTTTGATGAATTTTTCGAGGTTCCCAAGAAAACTCGTTTCAGACAGTTTATGGTACTGAACGCTGAAACCTTTCTCTTTTATTTGGTCAGCGTACTCGCGCATCGCCGTGAAGAAGAAGGCGATCTTGTGTTTGTGATACTTGTAATGGGTCGCGAGCTCCAGGTCTTCGGCCATGAACACGGGGGAGTCTTTCTGGCCTAGATAGAAAGCGATCGGAAAGAGCTGGTCGCCTAAGATGATGAGTCCTGTCTTCATAGATAAAGAGTAGCGAAGTCCAAACGAAACCAACAGTGAACAACTCTTAAACTAGGGTTCCAACACACTTGTGGTTGAGGTGTGCGACATCGAGCTTCCGCCTGAGTCATTCCCATCATCTTTGTACTCAATCCGATAAAGGAAAAGTCCCTTGGGATGGGCGACTTTCCAGAGTTTCTTGTTGTTCCTTGGACCTTTCAGGAGTTCCATGAACTCTTCCACAGTGAGTCTCCCATTCCCCACCTTCCAAAGCGCCGTCATCAAATGCCGAATCATCTGTTTCAAGAAGCCATTGCCGGAAATTCTCAGCTGGTAGCACTTTGTCAGTTCTTCTGGGATAGGAAAAAGATCCGGAGAATTTAAAACTGCGTGGGGATTAACTTCCGAGAGATCACACTCAAAGACTTCACGCACCGTCGTCGTGACATTACTCCCCATCGAAACGAAATTCTGAAAATCATTCACACCCCGGATGGCCGCGACACAAGTCTTCATTGCTTCGATGTCCAAGGGGAACGGATTGTTCGCGATGAATTTCCTCTCCTTACTATTGTCTTTCAGGAGATTGGTGAAAAAATAGCGATATTCTTTCGAGAGGCAGTCGTTGGTGGGTTTAAATTTTTTCTCCGTAGGAGAAAGATCAAGGCATCTGATCGCAGGCGGAAGAGCGGCGTTTAAGCGCTCAATTATTCCCGCGATTGCCAGCTCATCCTGCGAAGTAATCTTAATGTATTGCTCGAACGCATGAACTCCAGAGTCCGTGCGGGACGCCCCCATGGTGGTAAAGGTCGCCCCCGTCATCTTTTCCATCGCCTGATTGAAATCACGCTGAACACTGGGTCCGTCTTTTTGCCACTGAAAACCCGTGTAGTCCGTGCCGTCGTATTGAATCTTTGCCCGGTAATAATTCATTTCCCGGAAGTCTGCACGAAGATCACAGTACTCCACCGGCCTGTTTGACCATTTCCTGCACCTTCGCGAGGAATTCGGGGTTGGTGATCCCCTTCTGATCGTCAAAATTTTGGTTGAAGCTCGGCAGACTCATCGAGCCCACGATGACTGCTCCATCAAAAGGAAAGCGCTTCTGGGCGATTTCCATCACCGAGCTTGCTCCCCTCCCTCCCGGTGAGGTGGAAAGGAGAAGCATATTCTTACCGTTAAAGACTTTCCGATTGGGGATTCTGGAAACCCAGTCGTAGAGATTCTTAAAGGCCGAAGTAAAGTTTCCGTTATGTTCTGCCAGAGAAAGCACAATGAGATCGGCCTCATCAATCTGCTTAGCAAAGTTCAATGCTTTCTGATTCAGGGGAAGCTCTCGATCCACAGAAAAGATCGGCATTTCAAAATCATTGAGATCAAGCAGGGTCACTTCGGCATTCTTGAACAATCCAGCAACAAAGCCCGCGAGCTTCCGGTTAATGGAGTGCTGACTAGGACTCGCTCCGAAGGCGAGAATTTTTAAGCTCATGTGATGGCCCTTTGAAGAAAATCATTCATGGGTTTTAACTCTTTTAAGATCAGGGTCGCTTTCTGAGCGAAGCCTTTTTCTTGCGACTCTTTCAACGTCATCTCTTTTGAGGCAATGAAGCTTTTCAATTTCAGGAACTCAGCGAATTCATGATCGGCATCAAAGCCTTTGGGGATACGCTTTAAGGTGTCCTCATCGCTCATGGCCCCGTAGGTTTTTTTAAACTTCTTACTCTCAACAACTTTCACCAACTCTTCACCATGCTGGGAGATATGGCGTCTGACCTTGATGAGTTTATCCGCTTCCGGTTGCCATAATCCGCCGCCCACGTAAATTTCTTTGGGGGAGACACTGATGTAATAACCCGGAAGAGTGCTTTTCTTTCCACCAATTCCAAAGAAGGCCGCAAAATTTTCTTTATAGGGCTTCTTGTTGTCACTAAAGCGGATGTCACGGTTGAAGCGAAAAATACTGTTCTTGGGCTCAAGGAACTGGAACCGGTCATCCCAATCGGAAATTCGAACAATCATTTCCTGAATCAGAAATTCGAACTCCCGGCGTGCTTCAAGGTATTCATCCTTGTGAGCATGCATCCAGGGAGTATTATTGTTCTTCTTTATTTTCCGAAGGAAGGAGAGAGTCTTTTTCATGCAGGGACTATAGCATAAACCCCATGAAAGCTTCTAGTCCTGGAACGTTTTCAGATACTCCCCGTAACCTTCTTTCACCAAGTTTTCTTTCGGAATGAATCTCAAAGCAGCTGAGTTGACGCAGAAGCGCTGCCCACCCTTATCCACCGGGCCATCATTGAACACATGACCAAGGTGGCTATCAACTTTAGAACTTCGGACTTCTGTGCGTGGTGTTCCGAGATCGAGATCAATTTTTGAGACAATCTTCTTCGAATCAATCGGTTTCGTAAAACTTGGCCATCCGGTCCCAGAATCATATTTATCCAGTGAACTAAAAAGAGGCTCGCCAGAAACAACGTCCACGTAAATCCCCGGACGCTTCTCGTCCCAGTATTCATTTTGAAACGCTCTCTCCGTGCCATTTTCTTGCGTCACATGGTACTGCATCGGTGTGAGCTTTTTTTTCAATTCCTTCGTTTTGGCGAAAGCGGAAAGTGAGATCAAGGCAATAATGGCTAAGAATATTTTCATCGTTTCCTCTCTTTTATAGGGGCCGTTCAAAGTGACAGGTGTATCCCTGAGGATTCTTCACCAGGTAATCCTGATGATAGCTTTCGGCGAGTGTGAATTCCTTAAATGGCTCTAGCTTGGTCGCGACCGGAGACTTCCAGCGCCCGGAAGCATCAACCTTCTTGATGACTTTGTGAGCGATAATCTCTTGCTCCGAGTCCGTAAAAAAAAGGGCAGAACGGTACTGTGTCCCCACATCATTCCCCTGGCGATTCAACGTCGTCGGATCATGAATCCGAAAGAAATAATCCAGAATTTTCTCGTAAGACGTCTTAGCAGGATCAAACACAATCTTCACAGCTTCGGCGTGCCCAGTTGATCCGAGTTTGACGTCGGCGTAGGTAGGCTTAATGGTTTTTCCCCCGGCATACCCCACATCCGTGCTCACCACACCCGGTTGTTTCCGGAGAAGATCTTCTACGCCCCAAAAACAGCCTCCGGCAAGATAGGCTATCTGATACTTCGTCGACATGGGCGCTCCCTGAATGATTGAACTCATCATCATGATCAATACGGTTAAGATATATTTCATTGTTTATCCTTTTTCCTGTACCTGAACTATGTTCGTTTGAGGCCCGGATAAAGTTACAAGAAAAAAAGGAGGCCTAGGCCGGTTCATGAATGCGAGTGAATTCGGGTACAAAGGAAAATTTAAACGATTTTAGTCAATGATCTTCACCGCAATCGCTGAGAGCCCCTTGGGACTCTTACTGATCTGAAACTCGACTCTGTCCTTATCGTGAGGAACACCGTTTTTACAGGCCGATTTATGAAAGAAAAGATCATCCATCTCTTCATCTGGAATAATGAAACCGAAGCCCTTCTCAGATTCAAAGAATTTTACTGTACCCGTGAAATACATCGCACTATCTTCTTCCTGGACGATTTGTTTGATCTGTTCTTCATCCCAGATGAGTTCGTGAATAGCGACCACTTGTTCACCCTTGTGAATCCGCTCCAGCTGTGTGCGGACAGCTTTTTCACTCTTATTGTCTACCAACATATCCTTGCGGTTTCGATTGGTCGTCTTCGTCATGTCATACTTTACGAACTGGACTCTGACTTTTTTCATGGCGATCCTTTACGGGCTGACGGAACTATTTCATACTTGTTACATGAACATTATCATTAAGACTCTCCTGATATTCTACTCTATTTCTACCTATGCGGCATCTACCGTGCAGTTCTTCTCCAAGGCGGGTCAGCACCCCCTCACCTGCTCCGGAAATTTCGGTCAGTCCGGACTTCTTCAGAAAGTAGGCTACACCGACGAGGAACTTAAGAAGGGCATTCCTTGTGAAGTGAGTGACTTTGACGGAAATGGGGCGAATGATTTCTGGTTTATGAAATGTGACGCTAAACTAAAATGTCCAGCAACTGTGGTACTGATGAAGAATATGCAAGAGGTGTCGAAAGCGATTTCTGTTCAACCCGAAATCCTCATGGAAGTGATGTCCCTTGGACAAGGCTCCATTCATCCTGAACTAAAAAAACTCGGCTGCAGTTTCCCTAAGAATGGTGCTCTCATCAAAATGGGTGAAGGCGACGGCAATGTTAATATCATTTATACCCTAAAAAAAGATCTTTCAGGATTTGATAAATTCAGCGAATGCTATAACGTGGAATCATTTGATTAATTCGCTGCCACCGATTTCAGATAATCTAACCCACCCGTAATCGCCGCAACCTGGGCGAGATTACAGATCTCATCCGTGACCCTTGGGCTATCCGGATAAACTTCTGTGGTCGTTGTATACTCAGCATCCGAAAAACCTGCGCAGAGAAATAGTTTTTTCAAAGGATAATTCACGACTCCTTCCTGAGCGAGAGCCTCGCCGATAATTCTTCCTTGAGGATCGGCCGGTGCGATGTGGGTCACACTCTTGACTGAACTTATGATCGCCGCCTGGAACTCAGAGCGCGGATTCTGCGAGTCTCCCACGGTGTAGAACCCATCCGGAATCTCCGTCCACTCTTCAATTTTTCCGTCTCGCTCTTGTTTGGCGACCCGGAAAACAGAGTTATCAGTGTCGGTGGTTTCGTGAAGATCAAAGTGCGCGAAGATTTTTACTCCGAGAGATTGCATCGCACCTAGAAAGAGACTGCACTCTTCGACTGGACTCCCCGGAAAAAAATGTCTGTTGGGATCAAGTGCTAACGGATTCCAACGATTGATCGTTTCATAGCCCCAGGGGCTGATGCAAGGAGTGCAGACAACGTTAAATGTCTCCGCGTAGCGCTGTACTTCGTTCGCCATGAAACGGAGGGCGCCGTGGACTCCCGAAGTTTCGTAGCCGTGAACTCCACCAGTGATAAGAATCGTTTTCTTATTTCTATCGAAGTCGCGCGTCTTCAGCAGGAAAACCGGATATTGTTTTTCATCGTAAATAAGGGCCCCGTACTGAGTGACGTCGAGTGTGGATTTGAGCTTTTCTATTTTCGTAAGAACATCGTTTACATAAGAACGCTTGATGGTCTGCTCTCCTCTCCACTTCGCTTTCTCGGTAGGTCCCCAAGGCTTCAGATTCTCAGACATAGATATTCTCCTCAACATGCATTACGATGAGGGAAGTCTAATCAAGGAGACACCTTTTGGGAATGCTGATCATCGCTGGCGACCGCATTGTTGATGGCCTCGGTAGTCACGCGGAAACGGAGAAAATCCTCAAGCTTGCTCGTAAAAAGGGTCTCTCCCTCTCAAAGCTCGAAATCGTGGACCTCGCCACGCGCTGGGAAGACAATCTGGATCCCTGGGAATTTAAGAGCGGTGCTTCGGCCATGGACGCCCTTGAGACCGCCCGGAAACTCCTGAGCTCCGGAAAAGCTGATTTGGTGGTGATCGGGGGAACAGATCTTCTGAGAACGGGTTACGCTCCCGGTGCTCGTGAGAAATTTATGAAGCTCTATCAGAATAAGTTCACCCCCCTCGATGGTTACAACAAACTCGTTCCCCTTTTTCTTAAGAGTCACCATTTGAGTGAGAAGAATTACTTTCTCATCCGCGATGCCTTGTTTAAAAACTACGCACGTACGTTCAATGGAAAACTTCCCGATGAGAAGTGGTTAAGACCGCTGACGAAATATTTCCGTGGAGTGGATTGCGCCAATCCCAATGTCGATTACTCCGGACAGATCGTGGTCACTCTTCAAAAAAGCGCGGATGCTTTAAAGGTCCCTGAAAAAAAACGCATAGAAATCATCGGCAATGCTTTCACAAAACTCACCGTCGATGGATACGCCTCACTTCCAAAGATCGCTCCCTACCTTCACCTGAAGCGAACTATTGATAAGGCCTTGAAGCAAGGAAAGATAAATTTTAAGACGGAATTTCTGAATGGTCGGGCCTTCCTGGACGCCTACACCTGCTATCCGATTGTCCCCATGGGACTGATCCTGAGACTGGGTTTAGTGAAAAAACTGGAAGAAATCCCCGAGCTCCTTCTTCGTCACGAAGTCACAGTGACCGGAGGACTCAATCTGGGGAAAGCGGCCTGGAACCTCACTTCCCTCAATGCGATCATCGTGATGAGAGAAAAACTTCTCTCGTCAAAGAAAGCTCACGTGGGACTTGTGCATGGGAATGGATCACTCGGAAATCAACAGGGAATTACGATCCTTAAACGGAAGTCTTCTTCTTAAGCAGAAGAACCGCTCCCACTCCGCCAACGAGACCCAAGACACCGCCCATCATCACCATTTTTTGGTAGGCATTGATCCCCCAGCTCACAGCTTCCTTGCAGGAAACTCCGATCGCCGTTGGCGGATCAAAATACCAGGAAACAACTGCCGGCGCGAATAACGCCGTCGCCGTGGCACCGAGGAAGAAACAGAAGAGTATAAGATAGATTTTGCGCATATCTAAATCTATCAGGAATTCTCAGAGTAGATCAATCGCCAAAAAAAAGTTTCCAGCGGGCCAAGTGACCCGCTGAAAACCAAAGACTTTATTTCACATCAAAACGATCGAGCATCATCACCTTGTTCCAGGCGCGACCGAAATCGCTTAGGAATTTCTCTTTCCCGCCTTGAGCGGCGTAGACTTCAGCGATCGCACGGAGCTCAGAGTGAGATCCGAAAATGAGATCCACTGGAGTGGCGGTCCACTTTTTCGTTCCCGTTTTGCGATCAACACCTTCGTAGAGACCTTCCGTGCTGGCCTTCTGCCATTTGGTCGACATATCGAGAAGATTCACAAAAAAGTCATTCGTAAGAGTTCCTGGTTTCTGCGTGAGAACACCATGTTTCGACTCGCTAGCATTGGCATTCAACACCCGGAGCCCACCGAGAAGAACTGTCATCTCAGGCACAGACAAGTTGAGAAGATTGGCCCGATCTACGAGAGCTTCTGTGGGAGAGAAAAGAGACTCGTCTGAGTAATAATTTCTAAATGCATCTGCTTTTGGTTCAAGGACAGCAAACGACTGAACATCTGTCTGTTCCTGAGTAGCGTCCCGACGACCAGGAACGAAGGGAAGAACAATTTTATTTCCAGCAAGTTTTGCGGAATTCTCAATTCCCACAATTCCACCGAGAACAATGACATCGGCAAGAGAAATAGCTTTTCCTGCTTTCACGGATTCTGTCTGGATTTTTTCCAGCGCTGGAATCACTTTTGCTAATTCCGAAGGATTATTCACGGCCCAGTCTTTCTGAGGAGCAAGACGAAGGCGCGCTCCGTTGGCACCACCGCGCAGATCTGTTCCGCGGAAAGAAGAAGCCGCTGCCCACGCCGTCCGGATAAGTTCAGCATTCGTAAGCCCTGACTTCGCGATTTTTTGTTTTATCGCCGAGACGTCGCCTGAACTGATCAACTTGGCTTTCGCCTCTGGAAGTGGATCCTGCCAAATGAAAGTTTCGGCCGGGACTTCTTTCCCAAGGTAACGAGTTTTTGGTCCCATATCACGGTGAGTGAGTTTAAACCACGCCTTCGCGAAAGCGATTTGAAACTCTTTCGGATCTTTCAAGAAGCGCTCAGAGATTTTCCGATACTCCGGGTCCATTTTAAGAGCGAGATCGGTCGTGAACATGATCGGAGCGTGACGTTTTGATTTATCATGCGCGTCCGGAACAAGATTGGCGGCCTGACCATTTTCTGGGATCCACTGAGTCGCACCGGCCGGGCTTTTCGTTTTCACCCAATTGTACTTAAAGAGATTATCAAAATACTGAGTCGTCCAACGAGTCGGATTGATACTCCAGGCCCCTTCGAGACCGCTAGTGATCGTGTCTTTTCCGTGACCAGTTCCGCATTTATTTTTCCAACCAAAGCCCTGCTCCTCAACCCCAGCTGCTGCTGGATCAACACCTGTGCATTTTTCAGGTTTCGCTGCTCCGTGGGCCTTTCCGAAGGTATGTCCACCGGCGATGAGAGCAATTGTTTCTTCGTCGTTCATGGCCATGCGGCCAAATGTTTCGCGAATGTCTTTCGCGGCCAGAAGGGGATCAGGATTTCCATTTGGCCCTTCAGGATTCACATAAATGAGACCCATCTGAACGGCACCGAATGGCTTTTGCAATTTGCGATCACCACTGTAGCGCTTATCTTCGAGCCATTTTTTTTCCTGGCCCCAATAGACTTCATCGGCTTCCCAGTCATCCGTGCGACCACCGGCAAATCCGATGGTCTCAAATCCCATTGATTCGAGAGCAACATTTCCTGTGAGCACCATGAGGTCGGCCCAGGAAATTTTGTTTCCGTATTTTTGTTTGATTGGCCACACCAGACGGCGCGCCTTATCGAGGTTGGCGTTATCAGGCCAGCTATTGAGTGGTTCAAATCTCTGCTGACCACCTGCTGCTCCCCCACGACCATCGAGCGTGCGATAAGTCCCAGCACTGTGCCAGGCCATGCGAACGAAGAACGGTCCGTAGTGTCCATAATCCGAAGGCCACCAATCCTGCGATGTTTTCATCAAAGCTTCGAGATCAGCTTTGACTGCTTTCAGATCCAGTTTCTGAAATTCTTTGGCGTAATCAAATTGGGCCCCGAGCGGATTAGAGGCCACACCATGCTGACGGAGCGGAGAAAGATCGAGGCGCTCAGGCCACCAGAATTTATTGGTGGGTGTTTCCTGAACCTGAATCACTTTGTGATGACCATGTCCGTGATAATCCTGCGCCCACACGTCGGGCAAAAGAGCGATGGCCATGAGGAAGGCCGTCGAGAGTTGAGCTTTCATAGGAAGAGTTCTCCTTAGTTGGTGAGTGAGGCATTTTTGAATGTATATATCATTGCCTAAAACGCATCGCGATTCCAATCTACTTAATCTATGAACTCATAGAAAAAAAGTATGGCCTAAGCGCAATAGCCGAGTATTCCTCTCCGCGACGAAAGAATCAAAGCAGCGAGCGCGAAGATAAAAAAGCGTCGAGTTCAGAAAGTCCGTTAATCCGAATGACTTCCCTCTCTCCCCGAATGGAATGGATCGCGTAATCATCCGCTCCCCCGCAAACGAATGTGATATTCCGCGGGAGCGTTTGGTTCAGATGCATGAGAAATTCCCGGGGACTAATGACCTCTGATTTTTCGGGCAAGCGCGTGAACCCGAGGATGAGGATATCCGGGCGACTGCGCAGGCAGCTCTGACTGAGATCCTCCACCGGCATATTGGGTCCGAGGTAGAAGGTCTGGAACTGATAAACGTTGGAAAGAATCGAGGCCAGAAGGATATTGAACTCATGGACGTCGCCTTCTCTGGTCGTGATGAGCACTGACTTCGCCTCTCTCCTCGCCGAAAAATCATAGGGAGAGAGTGATTGGTGTATGTTTCCCAGATAATCTCTCAGAAGAGAGGAGAAGAGGTGTTCCTGAACGATACTCAGCTCTCCGCTCTCGCTCATCATTCCCACTCTGACCATGAGGGGTCTGATGAGACTGATAACGATGTCTTTAATCGTGAGTTCAAAGCGCGCGCGCTGGAGGCTGTGGTGAAGACTCTCAAGATTAAACTGTTCAAGCGATCGAACGATTTGCGAAAGATACTTCTCTGTGTTTGACCCCAACGGTTCAAGGTTACGCACTTCCGGCGAAAGACTTTTTTTCAGCATGCTTTTAAGTTTGGCGTTCGTGAAAGAGGCAATCATCCCGATCGAGTGGCCTTCGTGAACAAGCGCCCAGAGCAGCTGAATTTTCTCCACCTGTTTTTCCGAGTACGACCTTCTGCCTCGCTCATCTCTGGCCGGAACAACGGCCTCATACCGTCTTTCCCAAGCGCGAAGCGTATTCTCATTGATTCCCACGTAACGGACAACGGCGGAAGTATTCATATTTGCTATGTATTATAGCACACCATTTGCACAGGTGTATTCAGAACAAAACCTGTGCAAGATATGTGTAACCTTAAAAAGGAATAAGCCAATGAAATTTCCCCATGAAGCACTGAACCTGTCTGATAAAAACCTATTTATCCCCTATACTTCTCCCGCTGAAGGACTGAAAGCGGCCGCCAAGATTGTTCTTGAATCGGTTGGGGAAAACCTCGAGCGCGAAGGACTGGAAAGAACTCCTCAGAGATTCGCTAAAGCGATGCAGGAAATCTGCGGCGGCTACCAGATCACGGCACGAGAAGCTGTGGGCGAGGGAATCTTCGAGGGCGCCGGTGGACTCGTAAGTGTCAGAGAGATTGATTTCTTTAGTCTCTGCGAGCATCACATGCTCCCCTTCTGGGGCCAAGTAAGTGTTGCTTATATACCGAAGAAAAAAATTCTTGGGCTCTCAAAAATCCCAAGACTGGTGGAAGTGTTTGCCAAGAGACTCCAGGTTCAGGAGCGGCTCACCAAAGAAATCGCCGAAGGCATTTTTGAAGTGATTGATCCTGAGGCGGTTGCTGTGCGGACTAAGGGTTCGCACATGTGCATGATGATGAGAGGGATCCGAAAAACTGGATCCGAAACCATTACCGAATTTTCTCTCGGACTGAATTCTCTCACTCCTGGAGACCGCGAACGTCTCTGGAAATCCATCGATTAAGATGAAAGGAATTTCATGATCAACTACCCCGTGCTTTTTGAGGGCTCAGCAGAATCTGTCGCCGGGATGAAATCTCCCTGGGAAACCACAACGTCGGGTCTAAACTCTCCCTGCTCCATTCCCGAAGCATTCGAGGGCCCGGGTGGAACGCATTCACCGGAGGATTTTTTTCTCCTGGCGCTACAGAACTGTTTCATCGCCACATTCAA
Source organism: Vaucheria bursata (assembly GCA_032358265.1). Lineage (NCBI taxonomy): Eukaryota > Xanthophyceae > Vaucheriales > Vaucheriaceae > Vaucheria > Vaucheria bursata. Next base: position 18,852 of record JAULBW010066244.1, read on the forward strand.
AGTTTTCGCCGAGTATTCGCGACTGAATTTTGATTCACTGAAAGTGGATGCCCGTTTAACGGTCGATAAAGACGACTCGGGAAAACCGTGGCTTCCCAGGATTGATCTGCACATCCAGCTGCGCGGAGCGGATAATGAGAAGAAGGCAAGGCTTCTGATCACTAAGACTCTCGAGAACGGATTTATCTTGCGATCGGTGAAAACTGAAGTGGTGGCTACCGTTGAAGTTCTCTGAGGAGATTCTCACCGTCGCTTTAGTCACTCTGATCTGGATCATCCAGATCCTGCACTATCCCTTTTTCCGATTTCTTCCTGAAGACAAATTCGCAGAAGCGATGGTGTTCCATCAGCAGAGAATTTCCTGGATCGTTTTTCCTCTGATGGTCACCGAGCTGGTCGTTTCGTTCTACCGAGCTGCCCTTGGCCTACCGGGGAGTTCTCTTATCCTTGCTTGCGTGGTTCTCATCTGGCTATCGACGGGATTTATCCAGGTGCCTCTTCATAACAAGCTAAACAGGGCCAAAGATCTCACTGCCATACGGAAACTCGTCCGAACCAACTGGATAAGGACAGCTCTCTGGACACTGAAGGCGATACTCGTTTTTAACACTTAGACTGTCAAATCCATAGACGGCCTCTGATCATTCTTTCACTCCCAAACCCGGAACTCTGCTCCTGAGGTACGCTTTCCTCAAAGGATCTTTTATGCGTAATATCTGGATAGTCACCACGCTCTTTTTATCCGCTCAGGTGGGGGCCAAATGCGTGCCATCAGCCGAATGGTCGGGAAAACTCATTCCCCCAAATGCTTCAGAAAGACAGAGCGATGGTGGTATCCGGATCGAGCTCGAAAACACTCCAGCTTCTCACTCAAGCCTCAGAGGAAAAATCGTTCGTCTGGTGCAAAAAGGTGATCTCGCAAAACTCCACTACGACGTCACGATCGGCCCAAAGGCCCGCTACTGGATAGAAAAAGATCAGCTCATCGTGGCATCAGGTCTTGATGGCTGGAAAAATGTTTCCCCCCTCGAAAGTCTCGCACACTCGCGACCCAACGATGTCATCCGCGCCTCGTTAAGTGATGTCACAGTTTCTTCAGACGGTGAGGCACTCTCAATAACTCGGGAACCAGTTCTTCTGGATGGGGATAAGCGCTGTCTCGTTTCGTTCATCGAAGTGAGTGGTGACAAAGCAAAAGTTCGTCACGCTGACGGAAAAATTGAAGATGTTCGGCTCGATTTCAAGCGCGATCTTCCGATCGCTGCGGATCAGGTCATCTCCCTGCTGGGTATTGAAAAACACTCCACCAATGAATCCGGCTGGGACGTTTTTGGACACGAGAAAAATGGCGAGTTCGTCATCGAATCAATCGAGCCCTACGCGCTTCATAAGGTTCTGGGAAACCGTTCCTCAAAGTTTAAAAATCTCAAAGACTACTGGCGCATGAATGAATCAGCGAAAACGCAGGCCAATCAGATCGCCTATTTTTCAAAAGACGGAAAGACTCCCGAAGCATTCAAGGCCGGGGACAAGTTCCTCCTCGTTCACGCGTTCGGAAGTTACAACGATGCGGGTACGACCTTGGGTAAATTTCGTGGGCACGCTGGCGTAGGCATCGCAGAAATTAAACCGCATCCGATCAGCGGTGAACTCGTTTACGATGTGATTTACAAACAAGTTTACGGACAATCCAAGCAAGGTGTCTTCGCAGCATCTTATCATGGTCACGCGTACACCGGTAACCTCTACCGCGGGCGCTCTTTTGTTCGCCCAGTAAACGATGTTCTCTATCCCATGGAAGGCATGGGTCCCGGCTTCCAGAACCGAATGGAAAATGCTTTCGATGAAATGGCGACGGGATACCGCGCGGGCTTCGGCCACGGCATGGCCCGGGTGACGATGATGACGAGTTGTGTGCATGATACTGGGATTGTGCTCATTGATCTTCTCCAGTCTTCTCCAAAAACTCCGCTCCTCTCAAAAATCTCGAAGAGCATCGGAAAAACGGTCAAACCTGACGAAAAATTCAGAAACGTAGAACTTCTTCCGGATAATATTGATACGCAGTTTTCTACCCTGATGAATGGGAGAAAAAATCTCAACCTTACAATTCCGAGAAATTTTCAGGACGCTTTAGTGAAATCCTTTATCCGCGACGGGAAACATCCGGTCGTGATTCTTCAGACGGTCCAGGTGGGCGATGATCTTCCGACACTTTCGCCGAAAGCACCGGACAGAATCAACACGCTCATAGGAACACTCATTCAGCACTTCATCAACCAGCTCTCAAACTGACTGACCTAAGTGGTGATGCGAATTGAGATATTTCTCCATTCCTAGTGAACTAATTCTTCGTATGTGCGTCGAGCCCCTTTAAGTTCAGACCCCTTACTAGCGAAAATTACGGCAAAATATTTGCTGACCATCGGGGATGAATAGAAACTGCCCCAATTTTCAATGCGCACTTCCAGAATTTATCGTCCGAGATGGAACATTTCGACGAAAAGATGACTCCAAAATCATTCAACGTTTTCGCTGCAGGACCTGCGGAGCGCGCTTTTCTAGCGCCACTTTTTCGGATGCCTATCGGCAGAAAAAGCGAAGAATAAATCTTAAGACTTTGGAGCTTCTTGCCTCGAATGTTTCGATCCGGAGGACGGCGGTTCTTCTTCGGGTTGATAAGAAAACCATCGCTCGAAAACTCCTATTCCTGGCAGAAAGATGCCGGCGAAAAAATCAGAAGAAACTCGAAGAACGAAAAGGGAGAATCTACAATATTCAGCTGGATGATCTCATCACGAAAGAAAATTCGAAGCTCAAACCTCTTTCTGTGAGGATCGTCGTCGATGAAGATCGGCGCCAGATTCTGGCGGCGGAAGTCTCGAAGATCCCCGCGTTTGGACATCTGGCGAAGCTCGCGGTCAAAAAATATGGCGAGCGAAAAGATGAGCACTTCGAAGGACTCACTCGAGTCTTCAAAAAAATTGCCCCCGTCGTTTCCGCTGAAGTTCTCATCAAAACCGACGAGCACCAGCGCTACCCGGGTTTTATTTCGACCTATCTTCCGAAATCAAAACATCTGACATTCAAAAGTGAGCGCGCGCATGTCGCCGGTCAGGGAGAACTCAAAAAAGTAGCGTTCGATCCGCTGTTTGCGATTAATCACACCTGTGCCATGTTTCGTTCGAGTATCAACCGTCTGATCCGCAAAACCTGGTGCACGACGAAGGACCCCGAAAGACTCCGGGATCACATTGATGTGTTTATTTATTTCTATAATGAAAAGCTGATTCCCAAACTTCTAACACCACTGTAGTCGGTCAGTTTGTGTTATTTAGGTCGGTGATCCTTCGCGAAATCCGCGGGACTCGGATCGAAGTATTTCTGTCCCGGGGCGAAGGTGAATACCTTCTTCACGAAGTCGACATTGCCGGCATCCCAGGTTACATCCATGGCGACCCAGCGACCATCCACTTTCACTTCATTCCAAGCGTGATCACTCCAACCGATCTGGTAGACATCGGCCTGCCCGATGACAACCTTCGACTCAAGTCCGATCGCCCGGTAAAGAGCTGCCGTTAGATTTGAATAACCGAAACAAATCGCCTTCCCCGATTGAAGAACCGTGAGTGCGTCCCAGTTTTTAGAAGCGTAGGTATTTTGGAAATACGAATCAACGTCATAGGCAATGTGACTGGCGACCCAGCCATGGATAGCTTTCGCCTTCTCCATTTCTGTCTGAAGTCCTTGAGTCAATGACTGGGCGAGATCCACAATCTCCGGAGCGTCACTTTGAACGTTTGTCGACGGAGCGATGGTATCGAGCACGACCGATGATGAATTCGTGAAAGTTCCGGTATGCTCGACGGCATATTGTCCGTACTTGATCGCATCCGAGGAAGTCATGATTTGAAACTGGTAACTACCTCTGCCGTAACGTAAAGCAATGGTCTTATCGAAGCGCTCACTTGGTTCGACGGAATAAAAACTATCTTCAATTTTTCCGTTCCAGGTGATGTAGACCCGGACCCATTTCACTCCCAATTTTAAGGGAGCGATCCCTGTGATTCGGACGTAACCATCCGTCGTCCCGTTGGGATAACTGAAGTGGTTATCGTGCTTCCACTGAGCGAATGAGGAAAGGGAGAAGATGGCGAAAAGGAAAAGGATAATTGTTTTCATGCCTATCTGACTTCAAGACTGTTGCCAACAAATTCCGGAGAATCGACCTGAATTCACAATGAAAAGTGTCAATACTTTGGACACGTGTTAACCTGCCCCATGATCAATCACTGGCTCGAAAAAACAATCATTGGCCTCGACCTCTGCCCTTTTACCCGAAGGCCATTTCTGGAAGGCAAGATCCTCGTGGAAGAGCTCGGAGCGTACAACACTGAAGACGCCCGACAAAACTTTCTCTCCTCACTCAGTTCCTTTCAGGAGCAAAAGAGCTTTGAGACAGCACTCCTCGTTTACCCTCGCTGGGAAATTTCTTTCCCGGACTTTTATCAATTCTCGGAAGACTGCCAAGATCAGCTCGCCACTCTCGCTCTCGACAATGAGTACCAGATCGTCGCCTTTCATCCCGAGTTTTCTTTCGAAGGATTGAAGTACTCAGATCGCGCCAATCTGGTGAATTCCTCTCCTTTGCCACTCATTCATATTCTGAGAACCTTTGATCTCGACATGATTAACATGAGCGCCAAAGAAGCTGAGTCCATGAGCTTAGGAAACTCAAAGAAGCTTGAGTCGATGACTAACGAAGAAATCACTGCTCACTTCCCCTGGCGAAAATAGGTTCCAGCATACTTCTGGCTATGCGCTGCCTCATCCGTGGTCTGAATCGAACTTCTCATGGTACTTTCATCGCGTCATTGGTAGTATTTCGCCCATGAGTCATGCCGTTTTCCTCGTCCTTTTAGGCTATTTTTTAGTTCCATTTTCCCATGCCCAGCCTCTGTTTGAGAGTAAGGTCGGGAGCATTTATATTTCCGAGGCCTTCATCAACGAACAGCTTGCCGAACACATCGCGAGCTCCGAGCTTCTGAAGAACCTCAAAGTCAGGCTAGACCCCAAAACAAACAAGATGTTCCTTCACGGCGACTTCAGGCTCCCGCTGGATGACATTCGCGCGGTGGGACTCGATCGGAATCTTGCCGACTTTAAGTTTCAGCTTTCGATCCTTCCTGGCATCAGTCCCGATAAACACCTGGTTCTCGAGTTTCCGATTTCCGAAACATATTTCTACCAGGCCAATTCAAAGAATCCTAAGCGAGACCGGGTGGTGATACCCGTTCAGTTGGTCTCTCTGGGACTCGCGGCCACACGAGGGTATCTGGCCGCTCTGTCCGGAGATTTTTCAACGTTTGACCGGAAGCTCGCCAAGAACAGGGCCCTTCTTACGGGTGTAGAAAAGCTTCTGAGGAACGAAAAAAATCCCGACGCCATCGAGTCGCTCAAAAATGATAAGCGCTCACTGGAGCTTAACATCGCTTCGATTCAACACGAGCGTGTGCGTTTCGCGCGGACAGCGAAATCACTGAACAGTATCTTCGCCTTTAGCGGCGATAAAGACCTCAACCTCAACAACGAGATCAAGGCGCACAAGAACGTTATCTTCCTCAAGCTCAAGCTCAGTAAGCTTGTCCCATACTTAAAAGACATTGAACTCGCGGGAATCAGAACCGGAAATAACAATCCAACGGGTGGAGGATCGAACTATCTGATTTTCGATATCAACACGCTTGTCACTGAAAAACCTAAGCTCGTGAAGCGTCCCGCTTATAAGCCAAGTTACCAGGCGATTCCCCCATCGCTCATGATCCGCCTCAGCCAGAGTCTTTTTAAAAGTAAACTCGTGGTCGAGAAAGAAAAAGCGGCGATGAGTAAGAGCATCAAGGACTTCCAGATTCTTTTCCAGGAAGACGGGATTCACATCAAAGGGAAAGTTCGGAAATTCTTCATGGATATTCCTTTCGATGGACTCGTTGATTTCGTCTACACTGGGCCCGATGTGTTTGAAGTACGACTGCGAGAGCTGGAAGTCCTGAGGATTGATTTTAAGTTTCTCACTCCTCTCGCTCTCCGTGCCATCAAGGGCCGATTAAAAAAAGCGCTGCACGGTATTGGCACCTACAAATACCTCGGAAAAAAAGACCATAGCCGCGTCCTTCAGGTGACAGTCAATCCCAAGAACCTCATTCCGGCCTTCCCGGATTTCCATCTCGTCGGAGTGGACGTGAGAGATAAAAACTTTATGCTGAAGATCGGCAGGATTACTCAGGGAGCAAATGAAAAAAGCGTACAATAGATTTTTCGTCACACTGATGGAGATCTTCGATCTCGGACCGACCGTTGCCTTGACGGTGATGTTCGTCACATTCTTTATCTTACTCACGGGAGTCATCTTCTTCGTGAGAAGTGCGCCTCCCACTAAACTCACGATCACGTCCGGGCCAGAAGGAAGTATCATTCATGGCATGGCCATGAAATACGCCGATGCTCTGAAGAAGAACAAAATCCAAGTGGAAGTCCTGACGAGCAAAGGTTCGCTCGAAAACCTCAAGCGGATTTCAACTCCCCGGACCAAAGTGGACCTCGCCTTTGTTCAAAGTGGGAGCGAAAGCGAGAGTACGAATTTTAAGAATATTGTTTCTCTTGGAGGGGTCAGCTATCAGCCACTTTTCTTTTTCTATCGTGGCAAACCAGTCATGCGCTTGTCGCAGATGAATGGGAAAACAATCGTCATCGGAAAAGAAGGTTCTGCCTCACGGCGACTGGCACTGAGGCTTCTCGAGCTCAATGGCATGGATAAATCCACAAATCTCATAACCATGAAAGGTGATGATGTTCCCAAAGCTCTTTTTCAAAAGGAAATTGATGGCGCCTTCATGATGGGAGAAAGTGCATCAGTCAAAGTTCTCCGTACTCTCATGACATCAGATGATATCAACCTACTCAGCTTTAAGAATGCCAATGCCTATGCCAGGAAAGTAGACATTCTCCACATCATCGATCTCCCAGAGGGCTACATCGACTTCGGGAAAAATATCCCGCAGGAGACGATCAAGCTTCTTGGGCCCATGCTTGAGCTCATTGCGACGAAAGACCTTCATCCAGCACTCTCAGACATGGTCCTCGATGCGGCGACAGAGATTCACTCTTCCCCCGGGATTTTTAGAAAGCGCTCCGAGTTTCCTATGGCGATTGAAAACAGAATCCCGTTGAGTGATGATGCTCAGAGATTTTACAAGTCAGGGAAGTCATTTCTGTACCGCTATCTCCCCTTCTGGCTCGCGAGTCTCGTGAACAGGATGCTGGTTTCTCTCCTCCCGATGCTCCTCATCCTCATCCCGGCCATACGGAGTGTTCCGATGATCTTCAGATGGCTCGGGCAGTTGCGCATTCATCGCCGCTACCGCGCCCTTCTGCGGCTCGAGGCGAAGTTTAAGTTTGAGACCAACCCGGAAAAACTAAAAGATCTCGAAGACCAGTTCGAGGCGATCGAAAAAGATGTTCAACAGATGAAGGTTCGTGCGACATTCGCCGATCAGTTCTATTCACTGAGATCGCACATTGATTATGTCCGAAAAATTATGCTTACGAAAATGGGATCACTTAAATGAAAAAAACCTTCAAACTCACAGATCCCAAGAAGGCTCCGGCCCGTCAGGTAGATTACGTAAAACATGAAATCAGTAAGTACATCGCCCGCGAAAGAAGAAAGCCCTTAGCGGTCAACGTTGATTTCTGGGATTTCGACTGCAGAATCGGCACTGATGCCGACTCAGCCGAAGTGATTCATGTAGCAGAAATCAACAAGAGCATTGATAAAATCGTCATCGGGAACGCCGAGACCTTTTATCTCGAAGTCCTCGCCAAGCCTGGCCGAAGAACGAAAAAATAAAGCAACTGTCAAAAGTCTAGACAGGTGGTGGCCCCCAAAGTCCTTTATACTGAAGATGTTTTGGCACTTGATCTGCAAATGATCCTCGCATGAGACTCATTCTTTTTTTATGCTTCCTCTCCGGGATTGCCCAGGCCTATGTGGCCAATCCTGACGTGATCTATGATGAGATTAATGGAGTGAAGCTCGGGATGGATGTATTTACTCCCACTCGCCCCGGCCTGAGGTCAAGACCCGCTCTCGTCTTCATTCATGGCGGCTGCTTCAGCATGGGTTCGAGAAAAGACATTCCCCAAGAGATTAAGCAACTCGCTGACGAAGGGTTCACCGTCTTTAGTCTCAGCTACCGACTTTCTACAGTGGCGAAATATCCGGCGGCCTTGAAAGATATTCAAGCGGCCATTCGCTTTATCAGAAAGAACTCTCTTACCTACAATATTGATCCATTAAGAATGATCGTTCATGGTGAATCGGCGGGGGGAACTCTCGCTGCATATCTGGGTCTGAGGCCCATCACGAACCGCGAAGGTAAGATGGATCTCCTCTCTTTCCGGGTACCTTATGTCAGCCAATGGTTCGGAAGAATGGATTTCACGGCCTCACAATCGACAGGCCAGGACTGTGCTGAAAGTTTCCTAGGACTAAAACGTGGACCCGATACGATGGATGCTTTCAGGGAAGCGTCTCCCCTTTCAAGTGTTGATACCCGCTCCGCTGAATTTTTCATCCTCCACGGAACCAATGATCAACAGGTTTATCCGATTCATTCAACAATGATGGCCAATAAACTTTGGTTTGAAGGAAAGAAGGCCGAGCTCGTTTTTAACGAAAATCAGCCCCATGGATTTGATCGCCGGTTACCATGGACAATCACAAAGAATCGCATCCTCGTGTTCGCAGGAAAGACCAAGAAAGCAAGGTCCAATCCCCCGTTCTACGAAGTGAAATTCACACTGCGTGAACGCAACCCCCTCAGTGGTAAGTTCGATCTGAATCTCATTCTGGGTCAGGGGCCAAAGGCGACGGTTCTTTCGGACGTGGGCCCCGAGCTATTCACCGACGGTTTATTCAAGGGAAAAGTGGGCGTGATTTCGAAAAGTGGGAAGAGGGAATTGAAGCTAGAATCGTTCACGAGAGAAAGTGAAACTAGTTTTGTTGAAATTGAGTAAAAAAAAAGCCCCGCGACCGCAGGGCTTTTGTGAGCAAATTATTTTCTCATGCGTCCGGTGACTTCATTTTCGACAGTGCCGTCGGCGTTCAGTGTTTTGTAACTATACTCTACACTCTTTCCAACAGAAAGATCGCCGCAGTTGTTTCTGTAGTTGAACTTATCAAGCTGGCGAAACGCGAAGTGCTTACAGTCTTCAAAATACACATCACAGGCCGAAGCTTTCGCGGTCGGCGCCGATCTATCCCATGGATGAGTGTGGTACGGAGGAAAGTATTGACCAGGATAGCTTCCGGGATAGTTTCTGCGGTAATCAGGGTCGTTGACCGGAGCAGTGATATGGCATTCAGCGAGTGTGGAGCCAGTGACCACAACATCACAGCGGTTGGCAAAAATCATTTCATTATTCATGTCTGGTACGCATCTTCTCGCGAAGGCGGTAGAGGCAGAGAGAGTAAGCACAGTAAGGATGATCAATTTCATAGGAGTTTCCTTGTAAGTTTGGATGGGAATTATCCCCTTTAAAACGGGATGACAAGCGATGCGGCAAAATGAGGGAAGATTTACAGGGAGTAAGCTCCTGAAACTATGAATTCGACATCGTGAATTGCTCTGGGTACCATTTCTCTATGAAAAATCTCATCGCTACTGGCCTTCTTCTCCTTTCCTCATCCGTTTTGGCCGCCCGCTACCAGGTCGTCAATCAGCATCCGCATGATGTCGCCGAAATGAGAAAGCATGTCACAACGGTAATGAAATCCGGTCGTCTCTGGATCGTGGAAGGCACAAACGTCCCGACAAAAGTTCTGAAAAACCTTAAACTCCTGAGTGGTCGCGAAAGACATTACGCTTACGGTCCCCTCATTAGTCCAGTCGCCAATACGGTTATCCGAAACCAACTGACAAAGATGTCTGAAACTCTGATCCGCGATTACGTCGTGAAACTTGCCGGATATAAAACACGACTCGCCGGAACGACAGAGAACGAAAACGCAGTAGAAGAAATTGAGAAAAACTTGGCCGAGCTTGGCTTTGTGACAACGAAGATCTGTTATTCGCCAAGAAGATGCATTGTCCTCGCCGATAAGAAAGGGACGAGCGCTGAAGACAAAGTGATTCTCATTGAGGCCCATATGGATTCGGTCGGAAGAGATTTTGCCGGAGCCGACGATAATGCTTCCGGAACCGCAGTTCTGATGGAGATGGCGCGAGTTCTTTCTACTTACACGAACAAAAAGACCATCCGTTTTTTTGTGACCAATGGTGAAGAAGGCGGTCTTCTCGGTGCTGAACACTATGTGAAGACTCTCAAAGCGAGCGGCGAAATCAGGAAGCTCATTCTCGCCATCAATATGGATATGGTGGGCTGGAATTCTAACGGTATCGTGGAGCTGGAAACGAATCCCGAGTACGATAATCTCGCGAAGTGGTTCGCGGGTTTAGCTGCTTCCTACACTAGTCTGAAAACCAAGATCACTCTGGGTGCCTGGGGAAGTGATCACGTGCCCTTTCTCAAAGCAGGTGTCCCGAGTCTTCTCACGATCGAAGATTGGAGTACCAAAACTCCGTGCTATCACGCAGCTTGCGACAAGCCTGAGGGTCTTAATTACGCTTACGCTACCGAGATCGGAAAGCTGAATGTCGCTGCGGTGATGACCAAGGATGCAGAGTAGTTATCTTTCGCAGAGTTCTTCGAATGATTGATTCTCAGTCGGAATCGGGGCCTGCTTGTAACTGCTCGCCTGAAGTTCCTCGATATAGTTCATGGATCTACTTTTCTTGGCGATTTTTTGATAATGCTGAAATCTCGTCACAATGTGCTCATTCTTTCTCATCGGACAATATTCTTCGAGAAGGACTTTAGAAACGACGGCCCATGTCCGTGGTTCACTATAGGAGAGGTTGAACGTCTCATCCCAATAAGGGTTCACGTAGTCTTTGATCTCAGGAATTTTGACAAGTTCCCAGCGGCCTAAGGTTTCTTTGAGATATGAATCTGAGTCCATGCAAAATTTACGATAAAAGCGCAGACCCTGGAAGTTTGCCTCGAGATCGCCATAGCTAAAAACACCACTGGCCCAGATGCCAAGGATTCCTGCTTCATTCGAGAGCCCCAAATGGATGGCCGAGTTCTCTGCCATTTCCACAATCTGCCCATTCTTCACTCGTTTTAAGTACTCAATGAAGTATCTTCGGCCAGTCGAGGCGAAGTGACTGAGTTTATCGATGCCGAAATATATCCCGCCGGTCTGCATGTTTGGTGCGAGAGGCGCAAATTTTAAGAGTGGAGATGGAGTCTCGACGTAGATACTTTCTTCGATGTAACGATCGGTTGCAGGAAAGATTTTATCGGCGATATTTTTGGTGCTCCAGTTCACGAACACCTCACCTCGAGGACCGGTTTTAAACTGTTCAGCGATCTTCAACGTCACCTGCTCACAAGTCTGCCCCGGAGCTGATGACTTGAGGACTCCTTCAATCTCTGACTGGATATAAAGATTGAGGTCAGCCGAAGCATCCGGAAGCTCTTGTCGCCAGGACAAATAATTGTCAGTCTCTAAAGCGAAAACCGAGGAAGCTGTCGCCATGAAAATCCAAAAGAACAATTTCATAGGTCGATTCTATCAGGGAGGATTTATGGGGAGAGCGAAGTGGTAAAAATTCTCGTTCCGTCTAAAGTTTGGTCATCAGGGTCTCGTCAATCTTTTGCCCGAATGATGTAATATACATGCTTTAGATCATAAATTTTGTAGCTCCCGGGTTTTTTCTTTCTCCCGCCGATGTAGCTCAGGATGATGGCCCTGTTTTTTTCCACGTCCGTCCATTCCACAAAGATTCCACTATGCTCCGATTCCTTGAATGAGTAATTAATGAAATAGAGCCAGTCTCCCGCCTGAATCGTTGAGAGGTCTGCGTACGGGCCATTGTACTGACTTTTTAACGGAGTCAACCGCTGATCGGCCTTCACACCGGACTTATTGTAGACAGCGTTGGCGTAATCCCAACAACTGCCCTTCACGATCTTCTTCGCCTCAACCATTCCGCGCCCGGTGCTGAGAACTGCCCGTCCCGAGGGAGTGGCCTTCTCCTCTGCTCTGGCGAGAATGACTTCGAGGTCCCGGATTTTTCCCTGGGAATCGATGTCACTCAATTGTGAGTCCTGTGACTTCTTGAGAGTCGAGCAGGAAGTCAGAATGAGAAGAAGAAAAAGAAAGCGCATGAATCAGCGGTTGCCGTTCACAGGACCTTTTGGTTTTTCACTTCTTTGCACAGCTCTGAAATCTGTCATGGGTCGGGTCACACCGTGTTCGCGACGGAACATTTTCTTGATGGACGTATCACTCTGAGCGGTTTGTCTGCAGTCATCACCGATCTTCAGCTGATCAGCGCACTTCACACAGATCCACTCAGCTTCCGAAGTCGGATTGCGATGGTAGTAGAGTTCCACATCAGGTCTCACCTGCTGGCACTCTTCACAAAAATTCCGCTGCTCCTGATGGATCACGGCTTCTGTGACTTGCTTCTTCTTAATTTGTTCTCTTTCATTGGCGGCTTTCGGATTCGGGGTTTCCTTAAGACCGGCCTGGAGTAACTGTTCTCTTAGACTTTTCATAGGGAGATTATAACAAAAAACTTTCTAGTTTTTTAAGATAAATCCTTTGTAATCTTCTTTCACGTTCTTCCCCATCCGGAACATTTGATTCCTGACTAATTGAATATTCTCTGGAGAAGGGTTTCTTTGAAGCTCTAAGATAAGCCCGTTGAGCTTCACGGCTTCCCGGGACTGATATTCTGCGACCTTGCGGATTTTCTCGAGGCGAACCTTGGATGTGATCATGACCTGCCGGGCGAGTTTTTCTGTATCTTGTTCGAACTGAACACCTATGGGACTTATCTCAAAATCCTTCACATAACCTTCGATAATCGCCTTCTCATCGTTGGAAAGTTGGTTGGCCTGCGCTTTCCGTGAAATCTCGGCTGGGTCAAGCCCCTTGGAGGTGAGATACTGAGGAAGATCAGCTTCCATTCTTTGGCTCCTCAATTCCCCCAGTTTTTTCATTTGCTCGATGGTTCTTTTCTCTGCTTCGGAGACCAAGTCAATCGTCGCCATCCGATTAAATTCGTCCGTCACGCGAACCTGAACGTTTCCGTTCGCTTGTGGGAAAATTTTTATCCCGATAGGTTTTTTCCTGCTCAACTGATCAGTTAAGGACTTAATCAATGATCCCGTAAATTCTGTGGTGCCGTCCGCGATCACTTTCAGGCTTGCGACGTGGTTAGCTGTCTGAGCAATGATTGCCCTTTGCATCGGAAGATCCGTCAGATACTTTCCCTTGAAGGTCTGGGCCAGCGTCTGCAAATCTGTTGAGAAGGTGTAGAGTTCTTCCGCCGACATGTAACGCTCGTACATCCCCTTCTCATTCAGGAGCTTCTCTCCCGGAGCATGAAACTGAGTATGAAAGATCGAGGGGGTACCGCGGTTTCTCTTGGCAAAAAACATGGCGTGCCGAGACTCGTGCTTGCCCGTCGTATTGATGTATTTCTGAAGAATAGAAATCGCCTGCTCGGCACCCATTTCGATCCGCGATTCTGACGATTGAAAAAATCCGAGGAAGCCATGCTTGGCATTGTCTTGCAGGGACATCGTCACACGTTTCACGCCAAATCTTTCTGAAATATGGCGGTAAAATTCAAAGGCCTTGCTATCTCTTGCAGTTCTGGAGAAATCAAGTTCCAAAGTCTTCACCCCCGAACTATCTGTGACGACGATTGAGGGGATTCCCTTCTTCTTGTAAATTTCTTGAACCTTGTCGACGAAAGCATTATTGATCACAGTCATTTCCTGACCGAGAAAACGATACTTCATGTCCAGATCATGGAGTTCATCGACGACTTCTTTCTTCGGAAACTTGATCGCGGAGAGCTCACGGTAGCGTGCCTCCAGCGCCCGCATCTCTCCTCCCTTCTTATAGATGAGATTGAGGTCATCACGGAAGGGGCGCAGCTCTTTTTTCACGGCCACAGTTAATTTCTCTCGCTCCTGAAAAGCACCATTCATCTGTGCACGGGATGAGACAAAACAATCGAGAATCTGGCCCGGGAAGGCACTGGTGGAAACAAAGATAAGAAGGAACAAAAACTTCATCATTTCCTATCGGTGGATTTGAGAGGAACTGGACCAATTTCCTTTTCCCTGAGTGTTTTAATCACCCTTCACTAATGCCAAAGTCAGCAATTTGTGTCAGGATACTCTCCATCAGAATGACATTTAAAGGAATCTCCCTATGAAAACTCGTGCCGCCGTCGCTTTCGCTGCGGGAAAACCGTTAGAAATTGTTGAACTCGATTTAGAAGCACCAAAAAAAGGTGAAGTCCTCATCCGCATTACCCACACGGGCGTCTGCCACACTGACGCCTTCACTCTTTCGGGTGATGACCCGGAAGGAATTTTCCCTGCAGTTCTGGGACACGAAGGCGCAGGCATCGTCGTTGAAATCGGCGAAGGTGTCACGAGTGTGAAGCCTGGGGATCACGTCATTCCACTCTATACGGCCGAATGCCGCGAATGCCTTTTCTGTAAATCCGGAAAAACCAATCTCTGCGTTTCCGTCCGCGCGACTCAGGGAAAAGGTGTCATGCCCGATGGAACAACACGTTTCTCCTACCAGGGAAAACCCGTTTACCACTATATGGGATGCTCTACCTTCAGCGAGCATACTGTGGTCGCTGAAGTCTCCCTGGCCAAGATTCATCCCAAGGCCAATCCAGAACAGGTTTGTCTTCTCGGCTGTGGTGTCACCACTGGTATCGGCGCTGTTCACAATACGGCAAAAGTTCAGGAAGGTGATTCCGTCGCCGTCTTCGGACTCGGTGGTATTGGTCTGGCCGTGATTCAAGGGGCAAAACAGGCCAGGGCCGGAAGAATTATCGCTATCGATACGAATCCTTCAAAGTTTCCCCTCGCCAAAGAATTCGGTGCCACAGACTGTATCAACCCAAAAGATCACACAAAACCTATCCAGCAAGTCATCGTCGAAATGACGACCTGGGGAGTAGACCATTCCTTCGAATGCATCGGTAACGTCAACGTCATGAGAGCAGCACTCGAGTGCGCTCACCGCGGCTGGGGCCAGTCAGTTGTCATTGGAGTCGCCGGTGCTGGTCAGGAAATCTCTACGCGTCCCTTTCAGCTGGTGACAGGGAGAAAATGGATGGGTACGGCCTTCGGTGGAGTGAAAGGAAGAACTCAGCTTCCGGGCATGGTGGAAGATGCCATGAGTGGAAAAATCAAACTCGCTCCTTTCGTGACTCACACGATGAAACTCGACGAAATCAACAAGGCCTTCGATCTCATGCATGAAGGAAAATCTATCCGCAGCGTGATTCATTTTTAAGGAGTGAAGATGAAACGAACAGAACACCGGGCGTGCTTCGGAGGATGGCAGGACGTTTACCAGCATGAGTCGAAAACTCTTGGCTGCATCATGAACTTCGCCGTCTATCTTCCCCCTGCGGCCGAGACAAAAAAACTTCCCGTCCTCTACTGGCTCTCAGGGCTGACTTGTAATGAACAGAATTTTATCACCAAAGCAGGTGCCCAGAGATACGCGAGTGAACATGAGATTATTATCGTCGCTCCCGACACGAGTCCACGCGGGGACAGTGTCCCTAATGATAGTGCCTATGATCTCGGGATCGGGGCCGGTTTCTACGTCAACGCGACTCAAGAACCATGGTCAAAGAATTTCAAAATGTATGACTACATATTGAGTGAATTACCAGAGCTCATCGAAAGTAACTTTCCAGTCACTCTGAGACGCGGAATTGCCGGACACTCCATGGGTGGTCACGGCGCCTTGATGATTGCGCTGAAAAATCCTGATCGCTACCAGAGTGTCTCTGCCTTCTCCCCGATCGTCGCTCCGACTCAGGTTCCTTGGGGACAGAAAGCCTTCTCCGCTTATCTGGGGAGTAATCAGGACAACTGGAAGGCCTACGACACCGTCGAACTTGTGGCCCGTGCCTCAAAAAAAATCCCCCTCTTGATTGACCAGGGTACGGGAGATGAATTTCTCACGAATCAATTAAGGCCTGAGCTTTTAAAGACTGCCTGTGAACAATCAGGACACCCTCTCACTCTGCATATGCGCGAAGGCTACGACCATAGCTACTATTTCATCGAAACGTTTATTGGCGAGCACATCAAGCATCACACAAGAATGCTGGCCACTCATTGAGGATCCAAAAAAAGGACGCTAGGAAATACCCCTCACAATTTCCATGAAATGGCCGATAAGGACGATATGATGAGAGTCATTCTTATTTTTCTATGGGTCCCGTGGTTAGCTTTCGCCGACACGAAAATTAATTTCCTGATCGACGGCAAAGAGCACAAGTCTCTCACTGAATCTGAAATCAAAAAGATGAAGTCAGAGGAGATCGAGTACTTCCACCGCCTGACGAAACGGGCCGAGAAATACAGAGGAGTTTCAACCTTAACTCTTCTCGAGACTGTGTATCCAGAGTTCGCTAAGAAATACGTCGAAGTGGAATTCAGAAGCAAGAGTGATTTCTTCGGTTACTATTCCCTAGAGCGACTCCAAAAGTACAATTCCATCCTTGCCTATGAGCGAGCCGATGGAGACTCCTTCACCCGTTTCAGCACCCGCACGCAGAGCTTAGTTCAGCTGGCACCCCTTTACCTTGTTTGGAACACAAAAAATATTCCACGTCAGGAGCGTGATGCCCTGACCTCGGTGTACCAGATTCATACCATCAATGTCCTGACGAAGAAGATGGACCTGATCCATTCGCAGGAAAAGATCATGAAAGGTTATGCTATCTACAAAGCGCAATGTCTGAACTGCCACGCTGTGGGAAAAATTGGTGGAAAGAATGGCGGCAACCTGGTAGAGCGCAATACCCTTCAAAACCGTGGCATTGAGTACGTCAAAAAGTATCTCATAAATCCCCGCGGCCTGAACCCGAAATCGGTCATGCTCCCCATCAACGCCGACGACAAAGAAGCGGCTGCGATCTCCGTCATTGAATTCCTAGAATTCGCGCGAGATCCGGAGAAGAGTATTCAAAAAGAAAATCCAAAGAGTTCATCCTACTCGGAACTCAAGAGTCTAGTGAAGGAACTTCAGAAGTAAGGAAATTCGCCTTTTGCGTGATTCTTAACTTTCCTTATTGTGATTAAAAATCTATTTTTTTCTCATGATGAAAATTCTTTTTTTTGCGATTCTCGTTTTCCCCCTTATTTCTCTTGCTGACTTCAAAGGCTCCATCGAATTTACGGCGCGAGAAATTTCCGATCATCAGACGGATGTGGACACTATCGTCCCGGCCGCGTCTGAATGTCTGAAAAAAACCTACGATAGGCATCTTGCTTTTCATCGCCGCTACGGCATTTCCCCTTACTACGGTGATCAGTCGAGCTTCGCCAAACTCACCTATCAACAGAAAAAAAATTATCTGCGCTCACTCAGGAAAGATGAGAACCTCGTGGATCAAATGGAAACGATATCTTGTGTCGGTCTTGCCATGCGCTGCCTGTCTCAGGGATTTGCGGCGGCCGGAAAACAGAATATCTGGAAACGACTCGAAGACCACCTTCGTCTCAACGCCGTCGATGGGAACGCTCTCCAGTATTCCCTCAGAAAACTCGGATGGAAAACGCTTTACTGGAATCCGCAGATTTCGATGAACGAAGAATGGGACCGCCAGGAAAAACTCCGGAACCCCGAGAATCGTCAGCGTTCATGGGGATGGCATGCATACCGCTGGTACACGATCCGGGCCAAGGGGATGTATTACGACAATCCAGTGGACGATAAGACGACACTTGTGAACTTCGGAACCAAGCAGCCAGTTTCATTCAAGCGACTTCCCTTTTTTCTCGGGACAGCTCACACGGGTTACCATGTTTTTCCGGGTCTCAATGGTCAAGTGATTGAGAGTCACTCACTGAGAAAAATTACCGACATCACAACCATCGAGTCTTCAGAGTTTAATCCCTTGAAACCAAATGGTGGCCCTCAGGGAACGATGTACTCTGGACTCATGTCTGTGCCGCCGGGCTACGGACTATAACTCCGTCTTAGTTTCATCAGAACTTTTTTATCCGTTGCGGATAATTTTTCTGTCGCCGCAGTCCAGCCTGCCGGTGGAATCCGATGGGCGTTTTTCTTTAGAAACTTAAACGTCTTCTCGGGAAAAACATTCCAACATTCCCGGAGTGTCCAACCGACACCCTTTTGCACATAGTAGTGCTCGTCATCGATGAGTGCCTCGACCAAGTCGAGAATAAAATCAGCCTCAGGCGTACGCTTTCTGAATCTCGAATAGAAAAGTATTCCGACGACAGATTGTCTTCGCATCCAGGGGTTTTTTGAGCGATTCCATTTCTCATAGATGGCCCTCATCTTCTCCGGTGCGTGTTCAAAAAGTCGCGCGTAATGACCGCTCATCTCATCCGAGTGCGCCCAATTATCCACACGTGGAAGCCAACCGAGAATGAGTTTTCTCTGCGTGAACAGGTCTTCAGTTGATCGAGAACTCACCCAGTAGGAACTGAGGAGCATCACTTCGAAGATCTGCGAATGATTCCAGATGTAATCCCAGATCAACCATTTCTCCTCATCAGGTAGGTGAGAAAAGGAAAAGCCTTTCTTAAAGGCAGCTCGAACAAAGGGGATTTTCAAATTCAGATAAAGTAAACTTGACTGCCCTCCACCGACGTAATCCTCAGCCAACCAAGGCGAGCTTGGTTTCACTGGACGCAACGACCGAAGAGTCTCTTCTACTTCCCTAAGATATTTTTCCATAGGCTTTTTTTATACTCTTTCTCTGTTTTAAAAGAAAGAGAGTGTCCGTGCTGAGCACAACTCCCGACAGCGACACTCGGCTGTTCGCCGACAGGGAAGAATTTAGCGAAAAGGCGAAATTTTTCCGTCGAGACTTCTTCTGTCCTCGCTATAATACTGAGAACGGGGTGACTGAAATGCTGAAGATTTTATTACTATTGGTTGTGACTTTCGAAGCTCATGCCATGTCGAAGAACAAAATCGTACCGGTGTGTAAAGAAAAGGCCGAAGGCGAATGCTATGAATTCCCTGGCCGCGCCCGCCTTTATAACAACCGGGACATCCGGATCTGGAAGAAGGGCACCAATCGTCTTTATCAAATCGCTCACCAAACAGAAAAAGCGTTCTCTGATCTTAAACACCTAAGCCAAGCGACGGAGATCAACGCAAACTTTAATGTGTGCCTCATTAAACCTGAAGTCGCCACCGGCATTCTCGATATCTGTGTCGAAAGTGTCAGAGACATCAAGACCTCTCAGATGCCAGAGTAGGATTTAAATTTTTATTCCGCGACGGTAGATTTCTTTTTCTCTTGGGGTCCCTGAAGAGTCGTATTTCAAGAGCGGGCCATGCTTAATGAATTCATCCCCTAACTTGATCATGCACACCTGTAATTTTGGGTTTTCAATCTTCGAAAAGATTTCAACTAAAACACCTTGATCCGGACAATCAGTGCCCACAAGCGGCACAAGACCGTTTGAGGGAGAAGCTGTCTCAGTTAATGGAGTCTCCGGACCCGTTAGTGGAATCACAGCGATGAGGGTTGAGTACGGTGAATTCCGACGGCCAAATGGAGTCCGAGAAAGACCTGTGGGCTCGGCGACAACGAAAACGCGGTTCCGGTACTCATAAGTTTCATCATAGGTCTGAGGAATCCCTTCGATTCCCAACAGAGCGTGACCAGGTACGAGGATCATCGCTAGTTTATCTTTAAAGTAAGGATCGAATGAAAGGACCGTCGCCATGAGAAGTGATTTCGAATCACAATCCGCCCAACCCGACTCAAGAGAAAGCGGAGGAACCAAAAGACCACCGATGAACTTCTGGCCAATTTTACTGGGTGGAATGCCGTAGGGAAAATCCTGTAAAAAGCGCAGCAGTAATTCAATGGACTCTCGGCGATTTAACTTCTGAGCATCGACTGTTCGACTCCAGTGGCGATGAATCTGGGCCACGGTGCCCTGATAAAGAGAAATGAGCTTGCTGTAATCCGGAATGATGCCCACTAAGGGATGACTAATGAAAAGTCCCGATTCGATCGCCCTGGGATCTTTGCCGGAAACTCCGAATTTTTCCGAAAGATCTCTGAGCTTCAAATAATCATCAGACCAGCTCCACTCTTGATACTCACCCTTCAAGTCTTTGAACCCATACTGAAATGAGATCTGCGGACCTGTGATTTCAGCCTTCGCCGTGAGATCGGACTTCCTATCGTATCCGGTTGGCTCCAGCGCCCAGACCTCAGTGAATACCAGCAAGAGAAAGAACCACATGCTTAGAGATTATCAAGCATATGGTGAAGGACTAAGCTTCCAAGAAAGTGATTCATCGCGGGCTGAATGTACATGGTTACACTGAGCATGATGAAACAAAGAAACATGGACAGGCCTAGGCTCTTATTGATTTCCACTTCATGGTCAAAATCGATTGAGGCCATCATTTTCCGATAGATAATGGAAACCACAAAAATAGTTCCGAATCCGGCGACAAATGTAATCAAGTAGAAAACAACAAAATGGCTTATCGCAATGCCCACGATACTGAGAGAATATTTCCCGTGTGAAAGAAGGAGAGACTGAAGGGCCGAGGTTGAGTGCTCGATACTTCCGTGCACGAGATAGAGAACGCTGAACACGAGGGCCCCACTGATGAGACATCCGGCTTCGTGTTTTTCTCTGATAAACCATTCGATGGGCCTGGAGAGAATGTACTTGTTCAGAAACTTCGTCGATAGATAAATGGTGAGCATGCAAGAGATGAAGGACAGAATTAACTCATAAGACGAAAGAATAATGACATTCAATTGCTGCATGCTGATTCCTATGAAAGAGATACATTTATTGAAGCACATCCTCTTTCACTTCGACAGTGTCAACTTTCTCGACACAAAGACTTTCTTAAGTCCCCGATAAACTGACCCTCCCCGGTCAGGATTCCGGCATTTGCCTTGCAAACTGAGCAGGATGAGAAAACTATCTATCTTCGCCATTCTAGTCTTCGGCACCATGACCAACGCGTATTCTGCGGACCTAGCGGGATGCCAGCCACAACTGGAAAAAGCTCTGTGCTATTCCTCCCCGGTCTCCCACTGGGCATCGGATTCCGACAATCTCGTCGGAAGTTTAAAAAACTGGCAGGAACGAAAATGTTCTCCGGTCCCAAATCATCTCAAGCAAACACTCCTGAGTGTTTATCAGCAATACCCGCGGGATATTCAAAAGGCCTTCTGCGAGATAAAGAAAGTATTCATTGTCTCCGGCGATGTTTCCTATGGCGCCCTAGCGGATTATTACTTCGATCTAGCGACCGTGAAAGTTCAATCCACAGATTGGAATCCCCGTTTCAGTGGAAAGCCGATTGGTTTTGTCCTTGAAGTTAGCGAGAAAAATCGCTTTAAGGGAGAAACGGGTGCCGCGTATTTCACGCGAGTTCTCCGGGCCCGTTTCGGAAATGCGGCAGGAGCCACGAATCAACTTCCACTCGCCGAATTCTCAGATCCCTTCGGAACTAACGGTGCTCTTGCCACGACCATTGTTCACGAGCTGGGTCACTTTTTGGGAAGATCGCAGAAAGTCACCTCCACCTACTTTCTCCCAGCCTCTGAAGGTAACTGGAGTAAGATCAGTTTCAAACTCGACGGCGAGGGCTACGTCCTCCGACACGCGACGATGGACTACGAACAGAGAATGGGATTTAAAATGCTGGGACTCGGTGACGTGAAAACGACACTTGATCTTTTTCGGAAGACGGGAGTCGCCACTCTTTATGGAGCGACATCTCCTCAGGAAGACCTCGCAGAGTTTTTCATGCTGAGCTACTATGGAAATCTGAAATGGTCCGTCGGTGGCAAGGTCGTCTTCGATTTACAAAAAGAAATTGCCTCGAACCCTGCCTTCAAGGCCAAGCGAGATATCATTCAAAAACTCATGAGTCTTCCGGAGCCGTTTAGTTTGAAAAACAGAGGCACAGTGTCTGGAGAGATTGGGCCCATGTAAGAGTCTCATCTCAAAAAACTGAGCTAAAAGAAGTCCATTGTCAGGACCGTGTTGAACGATCTTCCCATTCCAACGACCGTCGTCCGGGAAGCGGGTTTGTGATTCACTAGATCCACCCCACCCAAGGGAAGCCCATAGGTCAGATCGAAAACGTTGTTGATGGCAAACTCAATCTTCAGGAGCTTACTGAACTGATAGTTTGTCGCGAGATCAAGGAGAGCGTAGCTACCTGTCACCGGTTCACGGCGAAGCTTATTCACTTGGTTTTTATCTGCCACAAGATGAGTCACCAGATCGGAGGTCCATTTCCCCTTTGTATGCTGGAGCATGACTTTTCCATTCAGGGGCATTAAGTGATAGAGATTCGACTTCCCGTCTTTGCGGTATCCTCGGGTGTAACTGGCGATGGTCTTTAATTGAAATTGCCGAGATAATTGCAGACTCGTGGATAAGTCTCCGCCGAAGATCACAGCGTCGTGATTGGCGAATTTCAAGAAACTACTGCCGTCGGAAGTACCTATCAAGTCGGCGTCGATGAAATCTTTCACGTCCGAGAAGTACGGAGTGAGTTTCACTTCCCACTGCTTCTTCGCTCCATCATGAGCAATGAAAGACGTACTCACTTTGTGGGCAACTTCTGGTCTCAGTTTGATGTCGCCGACGTAGCCATTCCCGTCACCGAACCAGTTGATCATGCGCATGTCCATCCCCGCACCGTTCCCGGATGCGGTGGGATCTGTGACCGATCCAGCCCAGGCATAGCGCTCATAGAGATTGGGTGAGCGAGATTTCCGTGCCAAACCAAACTCGAGATCGAGGTTCTCGGAGGCTTTGAGCTTCGATAAAATTGTCGCATCGTAATTGTGATCACGTCTGGCGTGAGACTTCGCATTGAAGGCCGCTGCATCTGCGGGCAGATTGTCGGTGGTATTGTAACCGCGTACGTCGCCCGTGTTCATCGAAACAATATCGGTGCGAATCCCTAGATTCGTGGAAAAAGATTTCGTCCAGTCAGAATCCGCTTCGATGAAGAGCCCAAGGCGATCTCTCTTCCCATTTTTGATACTCTCAAATGTTCCGGGCCCCATGATCGAAGTCACTCCTGGGAGAGCGGGCCACCAGTCGTTCAATCGGTAGTAGCGGTACTCACTCCCTACAGTCAGAAGGGAAGTGGCACTCAGTTCGAAACTTCCTTTCACATTGAATCCCGCTTCATCGGAACGGGTGTACATGGGCATGTCACCGCTCCTCTCAGATCTCAGAACATCCATCAGATGATTCGTGTGCTGATAAAAGAGTGTGGATTCAACGACAACGTCACCAACGAGGCCCGTGTACCCAAGGTTGGCGAGATTCGAAACGTTATCGGCCAGATCCATGTACTGATTAATAAACCCCTGATAGGGAACAACTGCTCTCGTGAGCTTCAAGGAGAGCACACCCTCACCTATCTTTTTTCCGATGGTCGCAGATTGATTGTTCTGGTTGTAAAGCGTGGACTTTATCTTATCCCCACGTCCGTCACGGTAGTTAGCCGCCGTCTCATCAAAACCCGAGTATCCCACGAACAATTTTTTACTCGCGACTCCGAAGTTTAAGGAGCCGCCGCGATTGTCATTGTTGCTCTTGAAAAAGGATTTGAGCGTGAGAGATTGTTTGAGTTTTGATGTGGAATCAGAGAACTCAAGATCTTTCGACTTCACGATGACGGAACCCCCGATACTGTCTCCTCCGAATCTCACGGGTGTCACTCCGGCCCAGACATCCATCACTGAAACCTTTGACGGGTCGACATAGGAGAGAGCGGGATTCATGTGGTTCGAGCACGACGACGTGACTGCCGCTCCGTCGATCTGGATGTTGATGCGATCATCGGCAAGGCCCTGGATAACAGGAAGAGAAGAAATCCCTCCTCCCGTTTGAAAAGAAACACCAGGGATTTGATTAAGCAGAGAGGCGGTATCACTCGTCACACTCGCGGGTGAAGCATTGTTATTCTTCACCCGCTGGAGATGGGGCTGGGACTCTATGACGTCGACGGTTTCTAGGGCCTCAGTATCTTGGGCCCTCGAAGACGCTGCGATAAAAAAGAAAAGGACAAAAACATTGATCAAGTTTTACTTCACTTCCACCGGAATGATGAGAGTCTCTTGAATCGATTCTTGTTTGTACGTCACTCGGATTTGCCATTGTCCTCTCATCACAAAAAACGCTTTCGTGATGTCGTACACACCCGGAGCAACAGGAGTGACTTTAAGCGGAGAGGATCCATGCCCATGGCTTCCCATCTGCATCCAGAGATCGACGAAAACTAATTCCGCATCCTTCAGCGTCAGCTCGAAACGAGCTTCCTGATTCGTGGAAAATGGCGCGCTCGCTTGGTACTCAGCACAGACCTTAGTTGTCTGAGAACAAACCGCCATCGCAGAGAGAGAAAACGACATGAGAATTGCCAAAATGAATGATTTCACAAAAACCTCCATGAATTCTGACAACTTACAACAAAAAAGACCGATTCAAAATGGTTCATTTTATGGTAATTGTTAAATCCATGCAGAAAGTTTTCTTGCTCCTTTTCTCACTTGTTTTTCTCTCGTGCGGCGACTCGCATATCGTTAATGATGAATCGTCTGACAGGGAGCCACTGATTCCTGGCTGCGAAATGTATTTTGAATCAGAAGATTTGTGTCTTAAAGCGAACTGGGAACGAATGCCGACGGCGACAGAATTTGGCAGTATGATCCTGACGTTTTCGACAATAGATAATCCCGGAGTCCTTGTTACTCCACGAAACTCCCCCTTTGTTGTTCTTTGGATGAGTAGCATGGGTCATGGATCATCACCCGTGAGTGTTGAAAATCTTGAACCGGGGAAGTTTAGAATCAATGATGTCTTCTTCATCATGCCGGGCCCATGGGACATCAAGTATCAGCTTAAAGATCAGGACGTCGTGGTCGATGAAGTGATTCAGGAGATTGAGATTTAAGAGGTTCCACTCCTCCTGATACCCA
>JAULBW010066255.1:0-44019 GCA_032358265.1 Vaucheria bursata
AATATGGGTGAACATAACCGAGCAGTTATGCCGTAGAAATTTAAAGAGATAGCAGGACCGGCAAATATCCTGACAATAACATAGCCAAGCCTTATTCTTTTATGATTTTAAATCAATGAGCTGCATATACTGTAGCATGTGGCACGTATCAAAGGCATGGTTTTCTAGATTGAAAATTTTGTCTCAGACAACTTAATTTGAAGAAGTCAATGACTCAAAAACTTTGTCTCCACTACATAAACAACATCTTTTGTATACTGTGTTGGAAATGTCCAAGGAAAAAAATATTATTTTGGCAAGGATTATCAAGAAATTTTACAGTAAATTTTGCTTAACTTTATCATGTAGTCAGAGCAATAGTGACCATTAACACATCTTACAACAAGTACTTCACGTTAGTCTGATACTCTGTACTCAACGCTTTGCATGAGTTAGAATGCACTTCATGTAAAAAAGCAATTTTGAAATCAAGGAATGACCCAACTAGTCTCAAGCAATACCATAGCTGTTTTTTAATAGGAATAGAGACCTCAAGAAAAAAACAGCATTCAAGTACATAATGTGCATGAATGTTGTCATCTAAACAAATGCTTCAAAATATAATTAGCTGGTACTTTCTTGTTTTACTTGCAGCAAAATAAATTTCCACATTGGAAATTTTTTCATTAAAGTTTGAATATGACACAAACTGCTAGAAAATTATAATTAAAGTCCTAAATTATTAATAAAGTAATATTGGTGTATTTTTTTTACTAAATAAATTAATATTGATTTACAGTGCGCCATCCTTGTTCACCTTGATAATTCAACTAACTTTGAAGTCTTCAACTTGAAAAGTATTTTTTAAATTAGTAGTTGATAATTTTTTGTACTACGTATATACATGTGCGTGAATTCACATTGAACAATTTAATTCATGTATGCGTGAAATTATAAAATTGAACGATTCAAGATCTGAAAATTTTTCAAGTTTATACAAGGCTGAATCATGTTTGACGAAATTATTGAAATTGATATGCCACCATAAATTTTTTTCTTATCGAACCTCTGTTACGAAATATTTTTTTAGATAAAACTTAAATGAAGTAAACGTATTTCCAAAGATCGTAGATAATCTGTTCAAATACTGGATTTGATTCTTTTGATATCTAGAATTGCAATACATGAAGGCACATTATTCATGACATTATAAAAGCAAGGTGTTATAAAGGCCCAATGACTCATTTTTGCATTTACTTCTTTATATCATTTTCAAGCATCTTCGCACTATTCGAGTGAACGACAGAAATCATAACTAGACAACTTGCACATGAACCAATCACTTTCAAGGCAAGCAAGTTTAAGAATAATTATACAGTTGATATTCCGTAAACTGATACCATCCGTTGCATCAAAAACTGTCAGTTAATCGAATACATCGGACTGAAGATATGAATATACACCAATAAAGGGAGGTCGAAAGGGTGTAGAGCTATGAAAATATATTCTTTTCACGCCATCAGTACATATATGTATATTAATCTAACACCATTTTCTTCAAAGGCTGCTTGATTTAAGCTCTGTATCGGGAACCATTCATTACATAACTACCATATGTAATTCATATTGGTATAGACTGGTTATTACACCTATCTAGCATCATAGCCTTGTTGAAATAGATCAATAAAAACTGTTCATATAATATTGTTCTGGAATAATCTAAAGTTGCAATAGATTAATAAGTATATACATATCCTCATTCTCCTCTGTTGACACTGTGCATGCAACCTTTGAGGCTAATTGCAGCAAAACCTTTGAGAGCGATAAAACATTGTAAAAATTCACAAGATACTATCTTCTTTTTGAAGAGTTCTGAGGGCATCAAAATTTAATACTCCATTAGAGATTAGATAGTCTACATCATTTGGCCCCCTATAACACCCCATATCATTCGATATTCGCTTTGATGACTCGCTTTGTACTAGCCTCAGCTGGTACATGTAGCTTCGTCCAAGGGTATCAAACCCCTCGAGATTACAGCATAGGGCACCATCGGCTACAGCTTCAACTGACAAGCACAATTTTCAAAAATTAATGCATTTTGACAGTCAAGAATGCACTCAATTTATACCCACGATTATTTATCATTATGCTATAATACTAAATTTCACAGAAGGGAAAAGTGACAGCCGCTGAAAAGTCATAGGTACTGTATCTAATTTCTCAATTTGGGCAAAGCATTTCATGAAATATTTTACAAGGAACTGTTCTTTTCCACGTGAAAACAACGCAAACGCATGTACACACTTTTAAAAAAATATCTCGCAAATTAGATTTTGCCATGAAGTTTTCAAGTAGGTCTTGATTTCAAATACACCACAATAAGCAGTGATGCTACAGGTGAAATTGATTTTTTATGAATCAAGCCAAGTGAATTCAATCGACAATTTTAGGTTTTTGTACAATGACTCAAATTAAAGTACGGCCTAGAGTTAGCCGGTACAGACGCATTAAATTACATGTAAACATAGATAATCTTATTTTGTCGCTTTAAAACTAATAAGCTACTGACTTGCTGTAAATTTATGGTGAAAAACTTATGCAGTTCAATTCTGAGTTGATCATAACAACCAACATTCGTTATATCCATACCTTGCGATGTCAAATTATTAGCACCCCAATTTAACTCTTCCCACGAAAAAAGAATCGAATCGGTGACCAATGAAAATGGATTGAAGTCTACAAGCCAGACTCGTTCCGATCTGTCAATGTACACATCCATGACAAAATTGTCTTCTTTAAACTTTCCATAGATCTTATCTGCATGAAATCTTCAATAAAATAGAGGGAAAACGAAAATTGAATTCTTGGGGGAAAAGTTCTAAATTTTTAATTTTTCATAAAATCGGAGCAGCAGTAAAAGGCTATGGCACATCATTTTCCATATATTTTTCTACAAAAAGCTAGTGAAATTAAAAAAAACAGCTCTGCCATTCTATCTACACCAGAACAATTACTTTGCAGAAAAAACTGATATCAGAAAATAATTTACTATTTTTCAAATTAAAAAAGAACTATGAGTATCAAAATAGTGCATTTTAAATCTACTCTGTCAACTACTTCATGCGACGCGAGTAAAATATTCAACGAATGAGAACCTAAATATAATGTTGATTCGCAGCATGATTTATGAATTGTCTATGAGCTGTTATTCTGCTTCATCTATAAAAAGTATATAACTTTTGTCACAGATATTTCTAGTTTTATACATATTTAGCCAATATTTAATCACATTCTATACGGATAAATTCAGATGATGCATTTCATTCGTATAACAAAACGAACAGACAAAACTCATTCTACACTCTTTCCTGAAATATGTCTCAAACGAAAGGTCACAGATATGGAAATACATGGAAATAACTGTTCGTTGCATGTACATACAAAATTTAACGTGACCTTTCATTTGGAAAAGCTGAATAATGCACCTTAAATCAGCTTCAACAGTGCAGACCGAGAAGCTTTTTATCGAATAATATTTGGAAGAATTTGCACGTAATGACACTTTCAACCATCCCAAAGATTATAGAATATCCCAAGAAAAAAATATGCATGTCATCAATGCTTCATGGTTGATCAATAGATATAGGTAAACAGCAGAGAGGGAGGTAATCGTACTAAAGTGATATTATAGATTGAAGTACACAATTATGCTTTAAATCTAGTACATTATGGAAGCACACCCTATAAATGCATATTAGAAAAGTTGCTAGTACATAAGATTGCATGCTGTACTAGTCTACATAATTACAAATATATATATGAAATACAAAAATGAATATATATCGAAAACTAAACTGACACTTGATTGCTAATTTGAATTCCAGTAAGGGGTTTAAACTGACAGTTGTATCGTGCGTTGAGTAAAAATGATCACATGAAGATATCTTAAGCTGCTTTGAGATCTCTTTAGCTACTAATTAACATCTTACCATTTTCATTTAATAAGATTAAATAAGATGAAAAAATTCTTTAGAAAATGATGGAGCACAGAGCTTGGCTAATTTTTTCGCAGAAAGGTCTAAAAGAATGCATTTGAAGATACCTTGAAATAAGATTCCCTAGCCGGGTACTCTCGGCTCTCAGAAAAGGGTAATAACATGAGCAGTCCCTCTGAGATATTCCGAGCAATCTATGCCAAGTAAGAATTGTTGATATACAAAACTTATTCTGAATTTTGCTTGGAAGATGAAGATTTCGCTTTTTGTACTTGATAAAATCGACAGATCTTCCGCAGTTGTCATACTAGCTAATGCTAGCAGTTTTTATTGGATCTATTATCTATACTCAGCATTAGTGAACTATTTTTATTGGACCTACAATCATACTGCAGCATTAGCTACCTTATCATCCAAATTAGTTCCACTCGCCCAACCATACGTGCACAACTTTACTAGCTAATTTCAATGGACAGGCACTCAGAAAATAGCTTTAACTAAATTATCTCAATTTATACAGAGCTATAATACCCTCCCCCACTACCCATTATTAAGCTAGCAAATACTAGAAATTAACTAGTTGCAGAAAGTTCGGACTTAGATACAATACCAACTGAGTAGTATGAATATTCATGTACGAATGTGTGCATATTAGTAATTTAATATTAATAACTATCAAAGTTGCATTAATAAATGAAAATGTGAAATAATTTTAAGGGACAGATTTGTATCAACAGGACAGCAAAAAAATGAACTTACTATGCACCCACATTAAAAAGACGCAATAAAGCTCTTAAAAATAAGATAAAAGAAAAGTCTTTCGAGAATAAAAAGGCAAAATGGATCCTTTCATAAATGTACATAATTATGTTCACCTGTCGAAAGCAATAAAACACCGAAAATTCATGGCTGGTATGAGATTGCACCATTTGCGAAGCACTAATGTAAGCTGAATTCCACCGCAATCAGATTCTAGAAGATATATATGCATTTATGTGTTTAGTATTTAAGATAAGTTGAGCGCATAATATCGAAAATTATGTCAAATTTTTTATCAAATTACAAAAAAATAATTTTTCAAACATTTAAATAAGCTGCTCTTTTCGGTTTTAAAAAAATCACCAACAATAAAATTTGAGCCTGGAGAAGAATCTTGCAAGTGAATCTTTTGTTTTTGGTGGAAAACATTGAATCTCGATAAAAACGCAGTGTCTACAGTACAATGTATAATATTTTTCGATTCAAGCAAATTAGGCAGATGCCCTATTTTAATAAAATAATATCCTATACGCATATATAGCAAAACTAACTCATAAAAAACTATTATATAATAAAAAATGACAATTTTGTAAACAAAACTGAACATGCAAAAAATATTTACCATCATTTTTAGACGAAATAAGGCAATTTTGAGCATGCAAAATATCGTGAGACACAAATGCGCTGCTTTTCAGTAAAACTAACACATCTCCCGGACTGAGACATTTCATTGAGCCACTATTTACCCAGGATGCATCTAGTGGGGCTGACCAATTCAACTGCACATGTAATAAAGATACCATATAAAGTCAACATCAGATATAACAAATTTGACAAAACAACAAATTACTTTGTTATATTCAAAAATCTGAAGCTGAAATTACATAATACGACTTTTTCTTTCATTCCTTATAAATGAATATACATTGAAAACGAATTTGTTACATCTGAAATTGGATGCATATAAAACATTTTAAATCGAATACATTTTATTTAAATCAACTTCAACTTGTCCAAATCATATATTTTGACTATGTAGTTAATAGTTAGGAACAACAATGTTTGGCTACCAAAATCAAGCAAATCACGTTTTAAACACAATCAACTTCTGAATTAAACTACTTTAATATTTGCAGAAAATGATTCGTTTGATTTGATATTGATACCATCATTCACGCAGTATTATCTTATTAAAATTTTACCAACACTAATTTTAAGAAAGAGTACACAGCTATAAACATAAATTCCTGAAATTCTTCAAAAAAAGTGCACATTCAGCAGAAAATTGACTGGAATTACAAATAAATTTAGCAAAAAACTGCTGTTAAAATAATTTAAAATTTAAAACCCAACAGGTTTACAACTTTCTTAATATTTACAAGATGAAAGGCAAAAAAAGCTAAATAAGAGACACAAGTCATTTTTTTTTCAATTTCTGAGCATTTCAATATTACGTAACAATCAGAATGTGAAATGGACAAAATTATTCTGCTAACCTTTCATGATGAGTAAACTTATTACAACATTTACGTGAGATAATTTGGAATCTGAATCAACCTGTTTACATAAAAATTGAACGATTTTACTAACATCAACCTATTAATTATTTATGAATTCATATTTTTCTACTAAAACTAATATTCTACAGTGATATGATCTGTGTACCTTTTTCATAGTACAGTTCATGTTTTAAATTTATCCTTACAGCTAGTGAATTTTTTGTTGGAGCTAACATGGCAATTATACTATTGCATATTTCAAAACAAAATTGTTGAAAGTTACTTTCCATCAGCATTTTCATTGAAAGAGACGGTAATTAACAGTGGAGGAAATTTTTTCTACTTAAGCTGGACTCTTCATATTCAGTTTTTTTAGCTATTTAATAAAATCCTTGAAATGCCATCACCAGAAATTACTAGTTTGATGCAAAATGTTATCTAAATTGAAATTTACGAAAAGCATATGTACCTTAGGAAATACTGCCCCTCCAAGATCGCTAATAGCCTTCTTCATCTTACCCAAAAGTTCAGGAAAATCGGGTATGACCTAGCATTGAAAAAATGAATTTCTTATTAAACAGCTAGGATTTATAGAATCGCTAAAAAGGGTTAATGCAATGACTACAAAAAAAGTAAAAGATGAGCCAATAATTCAAATAAAAAAATTTCAATGTAAAACGCCAGCTGGAGAGTAACTTGATAAGTAAATTAATTCATTTTGGTCTCTTTAATCTTCTATATTATAATAAGAAATTGGGGGTAAACTGTTGATTTCAATCAAACCCAATAAAAATATGAAACTTAAGATATATGGGACTCTCATAATGTGGAGGCATGAAATTGCTATATTTTAATGGCTATGTTGGAAGAAGCCACATGTACAAAGTGAAGGCTTAAGCACTAGACTCTTTTATTGAGTAAATATCAGTAACTTCGTTTGTAACCTCATGACGAATCTAATCAGGATTATTATTTTGTTATTGGTACTTCACGATCAACAAAAGAGATATAGTCAAATTCAATGACAAAAGTTGCGACTGCAATCGTATAATATCCTACATGAGAAATTGATGGGCCCAATCTTGTTGAAAATCAAAAATAAAACTTGTAGATAGATATTACAAATTTACAAATTTTCTCATCACGATGGCTTCAAAAAATCTTATGTTTAAATAAAACTAAGGCTACTGATTTCTTCGCAGAGTTATTTTTGATATTATGCATATTTACTTACATTAGCATTTGAAAGATGATCATCACTTTCATCGTGATCGTCTTCATCGGAACTCCAAACATCACTATCACTCCATTCTCCAAATGTACATCCACTAAACAGCAAAAATGATATGATGATATTTACGGATCACTGTAGTAGCTTGATTTTTCACCAAGGCATGTAATTTCGATACGTTTCTTTTTGCCAAGTCTAACTGACCATTTTATAAAAATATATTAAGTAGTTTGAAAAATACTAGTAAAACTATAAAAGAAATGTGACTAATTAGTTCGGATATCAGTTGTACAAACCTCATATTAAACCCTTGCGGTAGTACAAGCCTGGTCGAATCATTTCCGAGATAGGTGCTTTCCTGTTCACTTAATGAAATAATAATGCTCTTTATAGTACAACTTTCAAACTCCTTGTACCAGCTGGAGAATTGGAAGTTA
Source organism: Vaucheria bursata (assembly GCA_032358265.1). NCBI lineage: Eukaryota > Xanthophyceae > Vaucheriales > Vaucheriaceae > Vaucheria > Vaucheria bursata. Next base: position 7,904 of record JAULBW010066255.1, read on the forward strand.
ATTAGATTATCACTGTCTAGATCTAAAATTTCTTGCATCTAAGAAGAGGTTTGGAAGTGCCTTATGATCTACCTCGAATTTCTGCGAATCTCAAACAATTCAATAGTGCTTGGAAAATTACAACAAATCTACTACAATTCAATATCGGATTGGTTCTAGAGTAAATTTTATAGCAAAAAAGCTAAAAAAATCTTTTAAAAAAACAATTGTGCATTTTAAAATATTTGTTTGACATTCAATAGTAACTCTAGGCCTTGTGACAAAACAGCTATCATGAATTGACAGCAAATATAATGAAATTTGCCAAAATTTCAATTGCTAGGAACTAACTCCGTTAAGAGTTAGTTCTTGTTCTATGTAGCTGCGGTATGATTTGCACATGCTTTCAGTTCGGTTTCAGTTTCAGTTCTAAGATACTTTAAAGAACTAAACCCTTTTCTTCATGCCAACATGTCTTGTGTGTTGCAAAAGTTATCTCACTTTCAGCAACACATGTAGGATAATATCAAACGCTGTCTCTGTTCTTATGTTATTCGTTGTATTTGTATTTTCCTAACACAATTCAGATTAATTGAAGCTTACAAAAATTGATATGAAAGGATTTAAATTCCCACAATTTTTTACCGAGTTTTTTTCCCAATTCAAAGGTTCATTCCTCCAACATCTAGATGTGCCAATATCAAGTGCAATCTCATAATATTTACTTAAGCTGCTAGTTATATATTAGTACGCAAAAATGTTATAAGTTGGCTAGTATACTAGATGATAAACAAAATGTATTACTTGCAGCTACCTCTTATTTTTTGTATTGTTTACATATTTGACTTTTGAGTTGAGATAATGAATTTTTACTATTAAACAAAACACATAAAGTTCTCCAAATCAAAGTGTAAATCTTTTTTACTGCAATTCCATTTTTATCAGGCCATCAAACATTTTGTAAACATATTTTTTACATCGCAAAAAATAGGTTTTTCTCAGGTATCATTTGAAAACAAAGTTTGAAGAAAATAAAATTAGTCTGCTTGTAAAGGTCTCATTAAACACTCTAACTGAGGAATGATTTCAATTCTTACAAGTACATAGTGGCAATGAGAAATTATGAAATTAGGTTTAATTTAAGTAAAAAAGATATATTGGTCATACAAATTTTCATTTCTATTTAGATAACTTTAAATGAAACTTGTCGGTTTAAAAACATCAAGTTTTGGAAACATCACAGTTATTTTTTAATTATATATGATACTTACATGGAATAAGTTCAAATTCTAATTTTGAGTAAGTTTAACATGCTGAGACTAAAATGCTTTTTAGAGTTAAGTTTAGAGATTTTGGTTACAATATAACGGATGAAATTAGCCAAGAGCTTTGAAATGAAATAATAGTGAGTCTTTTGAGGTGAGTAAGTTTTAATGTACCTGAAGCTATCAAATTTTGCTAGTATTATAATTAACAAAGTGCAAAAATTATTACAATTGTCCAACTGTGTTAGCAATTTCAGTTACCAATTGTAAGATTTAGGAAGAAAACTTTTTAGCCAGAAATGATTGAAAGTTTTCATGATGAATATGTGATACATAAAGCAAATACCAACTTTGAATAAAAAGGAAAATCTGGTAATTCTAAAAAAATTTCAATCCACTTTATTCAAATTAGTCACAAGTTATGCAGTACTGGAATATGGCATAAATTTGGATGAAAAATGTGAAATGTCTAAAATGTGTTTGGTCCAAGAGTTGCTTAATTTGATATTTTATTTTAGGCTATTAAATAAATGCAGAAGTATTAGGCAAGATTAAGAAGGTGTAGCAGGTTTTAGTTGATAATTATGAAAAAAGTAAGCTGTATATATATATATATATATATATTTATAGATTCATACATGCACTTATCTATACAGCATGTAATTCATGAACTTAGATATTGTAATATACATGCATTAATTTAAAAACACAAACATACATACATACATTCATACATGTTAGTACTTCAAGTTATGAAAATCAATTAATTTGATAGATGGAGAGCTATGCAGTTTCCTTTAGGCATTTTGCACAATTCAGTAATATAGAATTGCATCAATCATTTATTAAATGCTAACTTGAGTATAAAGAAGCTACATTAGTATAACAAATATATTCCAGTTTTTATGATTCATTTTTAAGTTTATTATCACACAATATAATGCACCAAACAGAAATGTTCATGGTGTTTTAAGATAAAGTTAAGAGACTTAGTTTCATTAATTAAAAAAATGTTATCTTAATAACCCAAAATTAGTAAATGAGAGCTCTTGCATTTTTGAAAGGATGGCAAATGTTAGCTTGCCAAAAATCATACCAGTAATTACAGCATTTTAAAGCAAAACTTACATAACAGCCAATACTTAAAATAACATCAGAAAACTCAAATTTTTAATTCACAAAATGATTGTTTTTATGTTTGATGCTGCTATACAAATTTTTTCATGCTACTTTTACATTGATTAATATTGTACTGCACAGAATCAAATTATAAGCATTACTACTTTTACTGCTTACATGTATTTTAATATTCTCAAATGTTTTCAACTATAAAATTGGTTCAGCTGCATAGAACCACAAATATTTTCATTAAAATAAAAACAATTGCTCTTCTTTGAAAAAAATGAGTGAGGATTCTGGCAACTCTTTCAATTCAGATGTAGTCCTAACAGTTCAGCTCTTAGTGGCACCCAAAAAAGGAGTTTTTTATGCAGCTTCTATGTTAATTTCTATTAAAAAAATTGTAATAATTGAAATAAAAAGCTGATTGCAGCAAGTCTATTGTTATAGAAAAAAGCTCAAAGATCATGGCAAGGGAGTAATTTTGAAATAACATGGAAGGTTTTAAATATTTATCAGTTACCAAAAAGCATTTGTAACCTATAATAGGCAACATTCAGAGTAGAGTTTCAAAGTTTTGTTTGTGCTGCAAAATAATTGTGAACTTTAGTTTTAGTGATATCATATGAGTTTACTTTTCATTTTCCAATTCTGTTGCTCTTTAATTACTTGGAGATAATGATTACATTCAGCAATGGTTCAAATGTGCTGCATTTGCTTTACACAGTAATTAAAAGGATTTAGTACCATTTTAGTTACCAATAGAAAACATAAATTTCTTCATTACACTATATTGATCACAATATGTTGATGTTTTATTGGTTTGTAATCATCTAAAAGACTGGTTATACTTTAATACAATAATATGTATTATGTGGCATTACATAGTGTTAGGAATTAAAAGGTTATTGGTTAATCCTATTTTTATGTTAGCTGCATCATTGCTTCTGTTTTCAGTTAAAGAATTCTCACTGCTGACATTATGTTCTCACTTTAGCCAATGGAATAGTGCCACAGTGCAATTACTACTGGTCTATCATGTAATTGAATAATTGTCTGTCTTGCATTGCTAGAGTTAACTCCTAGCAACACAGTAATATATACTGTATGATTTATGTCTAAATGCCTGTTTGTACTACACATGTACAATTGGTTGCTTTGAGCAAGAAAAAGTAACTGAACTTCCACAAAATACTTAGATAAAATAAGATAATTATAGTCATTATTTTGGGCTTTACTGGTTCACATGAACACAAAGCTACAGGACAAAGTTGTTTGTTTTTAAGAAGAGTAGTTGAGTTTCAAATTAGTATTTTACAGTTCTATTGATGCATGATAAAATAATGCATGCTAAAAAAACCGAATTTGATGGAATAAAATATTTTGTATTAACTTGGTAAATGTTGCTCAGATTGAAGTTCAATAGTTTCAATAACAAAGAAATGCTGCATGGCAATATGCTGTTTAATGATGTAGCTCTTGTGGTAGGTATGGAGGAGTAGTCCTTACTTTTTATTATTTAGCATTAATATCATCATCATGCCTTTTTTCCTTGCTTGCTTTGTGTTACTTATTCCATTACATAGTTTGCCATTATTGCACTACTTTAAAAACTTTCTTTTTACTGATATTTTTCAAAAAGTTTATGAATAAATGTTAATAAATAAATTAATGGCATACCCTCTCAAATAGTTGGTTCAAGTTTATTCTAAACTTAGTACGGTGCAATGAAAAATAAAAGTAATTTTCATTAAAATAGAACAATGATATAAAAAGTATGCAACAAACTACTATTTTGATTTCAATTTTCTACCACTTATTATTAGGGTTTATTTTGCGTTAAATATAAGCTAAAGATATTGGACAAAATGCCATCATTTGTTATAGGAAAGTTAGTCCAATCATATCAACTGGCTTAACTAAGCTATCACTGGGAGTAATTTAACTAAGAAAATGCTATTTCTTGTCATTAATGCTTCATCTGAAATGCTTTCATTACATAATCAGAAAATTTTAGTCTATCCAGAATTTCATAAAATGTTGCTAACAATTGGAAAAACTTTTGATCATTTCTCAGGTCTTTAAGACTTCTAGTACTTGTTCATGGATTTCACGATTTCAATGAGGTTGGCTGGATTTTTTTCTTCTGATTTTCGAAAAAATACAACTGTTTCTTAAGTAACGGTAATGGGTGAAGAAGCCCACAATCAAAATTTTCATGGTTTTTTTGTAATTCATCACTCTGCACTTGAAATATTATTAAAACTGGAATGAAATTTAACTTACGGATACACTTATGTTGTTGAGTTATATGATCCGTGTAAACCATATTCTATGAATCGGCTTTGAACAACCATTCGAAGATTTGATAGTTTTGAATATTATTCGTTTTAAATTGATAAGTATGATTGGTTAAAATTTAGGGTTTAATTTACCGTTCTTCTAGTTGATCTCAAAGATAATCCCGAATGTGCAAGTACATCGGAGCTAATATGATGCCCAAAAAGCACCACGTTGAAGAAATTCGAGAAAAATATGCAGGATATAATCGTTACTACTGGCGGTCAAGAAGAAAAGCGAGTTCCTTCAGCGCTGTTATACGGAGGTCAATTTTCTTTTCATGTGTATCTAATTTAGAGGGCAAATCAGATCAATACAGTTTCCTTTTCATTAAAAACTTATATTCAGGACTCAGTTTAATTGACCTAATGTCTGTGGACTTTCGAGGTTATCGATGTTGCGCAAATATTTTCTTTGTCATAGATAAAGTAGTAGAGATCAAAGCGATTTGGCAAAGCTTTCTAATTCGTTTCTACATAATTTTTTAATATTAAAATTTAAAGTTACGTAGGGTTATTTATATTTCGGTTGAATTGTGTCAATACTCTTTTACTGATTAATTTTGAAGCGGATGAAGAATCAGCTAGACATCGAAGTCGCAGTAGCTTTGAATTGACAGATGAATTCGGCATTGACATGGATGAGCTGCAGTCAAGTTTCATGCAGATTGATGACTGGCGAGATATCAGTAGGAAAATGTATCAGTCAAGAGGCAAGAGCGGTACTGGTCTCGAAGTAGCTACAGTTCTTACTTCTGAACAAAGTGTCGAGTATGAATGTGATAATGTATTAACTGTCGCTACACGAACCTTTTATATTCCAAATGGCCAGACAATGCCATATGCTGTCGCTATACGAGCATTCAGAGTTGCTAATGGCCATGCTCAGGTAATTCATTTACATTGGCACATGCAATTTATAAATCTCAACAATTGAACTTGGGGTTTTCACCAAAAGGAATGTCACCATAACTTTTATATGGTTAGTTTTCCTACATAATCAGTTACCCAGAAAGTTGTAACAACTAGCCTGAAAGAGTATTTCATTTTTATAATACTTAAGCTCTTGAGAACTGCAATATTTTTCTAATTTTAAAAGATTCTTATTTTCTCTATGGCTGTTAGTATCTACTTTTCATCTTGTAAATCTTACATATGTTAGATTGTTATCATACCAACAATAAAGTCTCTAAGTTGATGTTTTTGAACTCAGCTATCATCTTTCAACATGTATGCCTTTAAAGGGGTCATTTAAAAATAGTAGCATCAAAGGTTCTATTTTATTTGCTAGGTATAAAATTAGTTAGTACGTAAACAGTAAAATTCATAGCTACTTACTAACAAAATATGATACCCAGATGATATCAAATGATTTATATAATTGGAGCCTTTAATCGAATAGCATCGCTGTATTTTTAACTAGGAGCAGGCTAAATGTGGCCCCTAACAGTTATTTTATATATAAGATGGTTGTAAGTTGAATTTCATTTGACCACTCCAATTTTTCCTTGTAAAATTACTGCAAGGCCTTGAAAATTTACTTGTTTTGAATGTGATTCATTAAAAAACAAAAATATGCATAATATTTATATTAATTCAATCTTCAAAAAAATGATAGCATTTTTTTATATTTCTTTTAAAAGAACTGCTTTACGCAACATGCGCTGAAAATGGATTCGTTATTTTAGGGCTAATAGTAAATATGTTTCTATCTATAACTTTTTGTTCAGTATCAAGTGGTTTTGAGCTGCCAGACAAAAGTGTGGAAAAGTTGGAAGCGTTTCAGCGATTTTAAACTCCTTGCAGAACATGCAAAGGTCAGTAGAAATTTTTACAAAGTAAAGTGCAGGATGTTTTATTTTACTTTCTCTATAGCAGCTCATGTGCAGTAGAACTGAATCTGTTTGTAATAGAATGATTCGATTCGGGTGCCATTCTATTATATGAGTATTCTACACAGAGTTAGAGATTAAATATAGAGTCACAGGAATTTGAGACCAAAACATAATACATTTCAAATTTGCCATTACTGTAATAGTATATTACACATTTTGAAATAATTTTTTCAAAATTATTTCGTTTTGTTATCTCTTTATAGCTATAATAAAAATCTGTTTTGAATGTGCAATTAGTTTGTTCAAGCACTGCTTCTTCTAGAACAATGAAGAAAAAAGCTTTTTATTCAGTTAAATGCTTATTTTTGGAATTGTTGCAGAAATTAATTTTAATATTGATATACCATAAATTAATATGTATTACAATAATTTATTGCAATAATTATTCACTAGATTTTTATGTCAATGCGCTGATTCAGAATATTGTCCACCTGTAGGCATCCAAAATACCACACAATAGATTTCCATTTTTTTCCATTTTTCTTCTACAGTTGTAAGTTTACTGTAAAATTTGCTTCTGATGCCTTTTTTAGATATCAGATTTGAAAGAGTCCATGCGAGCTTGGAATGATATTGTTCATACGCAACGATGGTTTCGTTGCTTAGAAGATGATTACCTCCGAAAAAAAGTGAGATGAATTGCAAATATTGCACATATTTTATAGAAATTTTTTTGAATAACATGAATTATGGAAGGAGGAACAAAAGTCGAGTCTACAAAAATATTGGTCCTGTTCTGGTTGCCCAGTGTCCTGCCAATTTCTTCGTGCATGAATCTGCATAATATAAGAATTGAAGATATTAAGATTTCTCATACACGTTTTTATTTGCAGTGCTACTCTATGGAAAAATTTTTGGGACAGCTTTTGTTTGAAATTCCCACACCGACTTTGCTATTAACATTTGTGCAGACACCGTTTGACCTCTATGATGATTTCGATCAACCATTTGTATAAATTGGACATGAGTGCATGTGGCTGGCTTAATTCGGCTAAATTTGGTGAAAATTTGTATGTATAATTTGTTACTGTTGGTAAAGACTGCGTATCAGTTTCAAAAAATGTAATAGAGGCTATATGTGCATGTTTTTCAGCATGTTAATTTTACTTATTGCTGATAACAAAATGCTGTCTGCGCTTAAAATCATCTAAATAGACTTCTTAGACTTTGCACTTGAATAATCTTGGATACGAACTTAAAATCAATTGATCAAGTAAAAGTAGTATAGCTTACGATGAGGTAGTTTTAGAGCGGAAGATGACAAGTAATTTGTAATCATTTACTCTTTTACCGCAAATATTGCTTTCTATCGCTTCCCCTACTCAAATATCATCTGTCATCACTTTTTCCTGTATCGACATTGGTACAAATGTCATACGTGAAACTATCATTTTTGCTGCTAAGTATCTGTATGACCAAACTGACATTGATTTCTAACCGAATAGTATATATATGAGATCGATGATTACTTCGACCCAGCAGCTGAAGATGCATATAAAACTGCAATTGCAATAGATTATAAAGATTTGATCCATAAAAGAGATAACAAGTTAGATAACTCAGATAATGATGGGCCAGATTAAGTGGTGTGTGATCTGCTTCTTATAGTAACTCTCCGTGGGCCTGCAAGTAAATTGAAAAATTGTTTAATAATGAATTGATATTATGGAGACAAGCAATATAGAATCTTGCGCAAAAACATATTTGGCTATAATTCAAAGTTATCAGGAAAAAAGTTAGAGGCAACCATTAAACCCTGAGAATGCTCTTATTATTTAATGCTGAAGAAAAAACAACGAATGAATTCAGCAGTTTTTTTCGTTTTAATGGATAACTATTTGCCATTATTTGCAACGATTTCACTAAGTATTGAAAAGTGTTTGAATGTCAGGAGCTGAAAAACCAAACGTTGATGGAGAAAGACCAGAAATAACCAGGCAAAAATATGCACAAAACAAGGACAAAATTCTCAATCTTCACAATGAATTCAAGCACAAAACAAGAAAAGCTAACAGGAAAAACGTAATATTAAATGTTGTTGTTTTCGCCACTGAAGCGGCAACAACATGATACAAAGTAAACTGCACGCATTAAGTCGAACTATGCAACATCCGGACTACTAGTATTACTACTAACAATGTAGCACTAATTATAAATATTTACTATGAAAATAAAACATACAACAATGAACTTGTCCCGGTACTGGAAGAGTTGGGAACTGTCACTTGATTCTGACCCGTGCGACTACATTTGCTTAAGTCCTAACATTGAACTCCTCTAAGAATTGTAGGTGATCATTCAAAACATGAAACATTTAGTATAAATCCACTTCTACCAATATATAGCTGGGAAACTAAATAGGGGAACAGTTTAAAAATATTTTATCCACACTACCACATTATCAGTTTTATGAGTTATTCCCTAAGTTTGCTTGTAGAGCTCAGATTCCTCCAAATTTTCCAATTGCACATTCTATAGGACTTTGCCATGGTCCATCATGTTCTAAGAGTAAACTGTATATCTAGGTCTGATACATATAAAAAGTAAGTTTACTTCTGTTTCCAAGTATTCGAGATATCTTCTTAAGGTATTTCTCTGTGACTTCTGTTGCATATTTTCTGTATACCTAGAAGTTTTAATCCAAATAAAGGCTGTTCTTCTAAACAAAATCCTATGAAACCCAGATGGTACAACTTCAATTTACTCAAATATCTAAGTACTGTAATTTAGAACTGCCACAAACTTAGACCTTCAGAGCTATTTTGCTCTTCTTACAAGTTTAAAAAAGTTTAATAGTTACTGCCAGTGTTGAATAATGTTCAAAACGTTAACTGAAATTGTGCCAGTAACGAAAAAATTCAAACTGTTTATTTAAACATCAAATTTGTTTCAAAGTTTAGTAATACAAAATGTTAAAGTGCTATGTCTGTATTATGAATGCAGCAGACAAGGTGGTAACAAGAAGGACACAAAAACTATAAAAACATGGTAACATTATACAAACATAATTTGCATTGCTGAGAGTGAATAAGAGGCACACTCAACAACACAACAAACAAAGTCTCAATGCCAATCCATCTGGAGAGTCATGAAATGATGCAACTAAATAATGGAATAACTGTTAAAAGAGTAATTCCCTTAAGAATTGATTGTTGTAAACAAATTAGTTCCTAACAGAATGTGCAAGGAAGATGCAAAATTGCAACAGGAGAGCATATTGTATGCAAACAAGGTTGTGCTGCTGGTAGTGAATATCCTCCATAGCAACATACAAATCATAACTCCAGCCTGTCACCAATGCCCAACATATTGAACATTGACTTGTCTCAAAAATTCTGTAGAACTTTGCAGCTATAGAGTGATATTAATCTTTTAGGGAGTTAACTCCCATCTTAAAGATATTTTAAGGATCATAATATGACATTTTTTTAAAAGATAGGAGGAAGAATAGGGAGTGAAATTTGTACAGTCTGAATCATTACAAGGCAGTGACATAATTATTGCTGGATCTTTTTTACTGCAATATTGCTGTCACTTAAAACAATGCTGGGCAGTTTTATCTTGACTGCGGTACTGGATCATCCTTAAACTGACATAACTATCTGTAAAGGTGTAACTGGACTGTTATAATCTTGATATTACTGTTACGGGAGTTTTGCTAAATTTTTTTTTATCCCACATTACTGTTACAGGTCAAGGTACTGGAGCACAATTGAAAATGATAGGGGAAATGTAAATTACTTCCCGTAGCATTCCATCGCATTCAAATATTAAAAATTCCACGTTGCAAAAAATCAATTTAACCGTTAAAGATTTGTCATTTTTACATAAAAAATGTTCATTCAAGACCTGATTTTTTAATTTTTAGGATAATATTTATATCCTCACCTAAACGAAATACCTAGTGAAAATGGGACATTACGGTCCTAGGTCTGGCACTGATTATAGACGTGAGAGCTCCGACATAGGTGGTGGTGGACATGACACTGCATTTGGTGATCATAGACGAGAATTACGAGCTAGCATTCCATGTCCAGAAGGAATATGGTCTCGATCGATTTCTCCACCACGGAGACAGTTAGAAAATGAAAGGGCTGCTGTATCTAGGAAAGATCCTAGGGATTCTGAAGAAGATATCCGAAGTAAAAGGAAAGTTAGTCGTCGTGAGAGATCATTATCACCAAATGGCTCAGAAAGCGATTCCACCAAAGGTAGTGGAAAGTCAAGCGAAAGTTCATCTTCTATCAGTAGTGTGGAATCAAAACAAAAATCACATAAAAAGCGAAAGAAAACCTCTTCCCGATCATCAAATAAAAGGTCAAAGAGTCGATCACGCCGAAAAACTGAAAAATCGAAAAGTAAACGAAGGTCAAAAAGAGATTTGAGTAAGAAGCATCGCTCTCGTCGTCGAAGATCGCCTTCAACTTCTGATAGTAGTAGCTCTAGTTCAGATATGGGCTCATCGGGTAAATCTCATTCGCCTGGACCAACCTCGTCGCTAGGTCTAGGTGATGATTTACTTGCTAGGATGCAAGCAAAGGAAGCACAGCGCTTTAAGGTAAAAACATTTCATTGAAAGACATTGAAATGTTATGGAAATGAGTCTCCTGATTGCGAAAAAATAGAAATTTGGTTTAGTATAGAAACTTTTGTAGGATTGTCTTTCTTTTCCACCCAGTAGTAAAAATGTTTACCCAAGTAACCACTTTTGGCATTTTTTTAGCAGCCTCGTATATTCTATAATTTAGCAACTTTTTATAAATGGTCTTAGATAACTAGTTATTTTTGTCATAGTAGTAAAATGGCATTAGTGCAGAAATAGGTGTTACAAATTTAATTCTTCTTTAACGTTTTTTAAATTATTCTGAAATGTAACTTTTCAACAAAAATGAAATCATATTTTTTACCTTTTCGTGACCATTCTAAAATGTTTATCATAGTGATGTTCTTAAATTTATTTAGTTCTTTAACATGTCATAGTTCTAGAGCCATTGAATATATCCCATTTTTATAAGAGTTTTTGGAAAACTTGATTTTGAATGACCCACATTTAAATTGAGCTAATTAAGTTAAGAACCAAATCAAAATGATGAAATCATTACATGATTTATATATATATATATATATATATATATATGATTCAATTGGCTTAACTGATATGCTACTCGCAACCATTTCCAATTTTTTAAATACATTAAATACTGCGATTACAGCAAAATGAACTTTTATTAATGAGATACAATTCTTTTGTTTGCCAGAATTTTTCCATGTATTTTTTATAGGAGAGTATACACATGTGTATTAATTGAAGTAATAGTCTCAGTGTTAAGATAGGAATATCTTTCAAAATGGGGTGCACTTAGAGCATAAATTCTTAAAACTAGTTCAATGAAACTCATTTAAAGTCAGACATTTTAGCATTCAAGGATATGACTGGTAAACTGAAAAATTCTGAATTTAGTGCAATTTTTAAACTAAAATTGCATTTAGTATGGTATCATTCCATTTATTCCATGTCCAATCGAAATTATCAAAACTTATATCTATTCTATTTTAATCTCAATTGAAGGCTGAAGTTCAAGGATCGAAAATGGCCGATGATGACAGCGATGCCAGTGATGACATTGGACCCAAACCTCTAACTTTGGGGGATGAAGGGGATGGATTAGGGGGTGGACCGGGAGGTTTAAATTATGGTGGCGCTCTTAGGCCAGGAGAAGGTGCTGCTATAGCTCAATACGTACAGAAAAATATGCGAATTCCTCGTCGTGGTGAGGTGAGATGGAAAAATTCTCTATTTTACTGTAGTGACTTTGGAAAAGGTGAATTGGAATTAAAATTTGCTGGATAATTTAAATTACATCATGTTACTTTGAATATATTAAATTTGCCAAAATCACTGAATTGATTAGTCATGATTGAAAATCTGAAGTTGCATTTGGCACAATATGACTTTTTCATCTCTTCACTTTAAATGAAAATTATTTTGATTTGGATTTTCCATTACCGAAGTTTACTGTTTATTTCAGTTGTCAATTTTACTATCTTCAATTAGCCAGCTGCATGAATTTCGAAATAAACGGTTAGGTAGGTCTTTTCCATGATATGTATTATACCACTTTTAATGTCCACCACCAACAGTAGTCAATATTTCAATTTTATCCAAATTTTGAAAAGTATACTTGGTAAATTTTGTCAGTAAACAATTTTTCCATTGTATGTAATTGCAGTTTTTTTTCAGTATCAAAAGTTTCAAGTTGTTCTAATTTTGAATTTCTACCATATTTCTAACTTTAGATATTTTTTGTTACTATTTCGTGCGTTTGTAGGTTGGATGGACTGGTACAGAAATTGAACAACTGGAAAACGTTGGATATGTAATGAGTGGTTCTAGGCATAAACGTATGAATGCTATTCGTATTCGTAAGGAAAATCAAGTTTATAGTGCTGAAGAAAAACGTGCATTGGCTCTTATAACATTTGAAGAGAAGCAGCAGAAAGAGAGTAAAGTGCTGGGCGAGTTCAGGGCAATGTTAGTTGAGGCACAAAAAGGAAAAGATTAAAGCATTGACTCATGACTCGATAGAAGTTTTGAACAAAATAATAGTTTCTATATATATATCAAGAAGTAATATCTTTTCCTATAAGTGCTATTCAAGTGCATTTCAACATTGCATCATCTTTAAAATTATATTACAAATACTCGTCAAAAGGAAGTTTGACGAGTATTTGAGCCTCATACACTAAAGAGGAAATTTTGTAATTAAGGCTAAGTTCAATAATGGCATCATACGTGTAGACATGAGGACATTAAAGAATTGTATACTTTTCAATGAAAAGTTCAGGTTTACATTTTCGTTGAATGCATATATATTGTGAACTGTTTTAATTGGACTTTCTATGTATTTCCTCAGCATGGATTTTCTCTTGGTCCAACCAGCATATCTATAGATCAGTTCAAGTGAACAGTTCATCTTAAACTAGTCACAATTCATAGCTTAGCTTGAGTGACAAACATAACTGACAGAGTCTCATTGGCCTCATGTTTAATCTTAAAACAAATCCATTTGTCAAGTAAAAGTCACATCAGCTAATTGAAATGAGTCATAATTGTTCTTTTTCATTGATCATTTTCCGTAGAAACACAAGATTTAAATTGTCAATAATTAATGTAATGCCCTTGGTCATCACCAGTAATATTTCAGGCAGTAATTTCTGCTGCGATGGATTTATCTAGTTCCATATCAGTTTCAGTATTTTTTCCTGCATCAGTGCTATCAGAGGTTTCTTTTTTACTTTTAATAACACTTCCTTTCTTGGACAGCAGCTGCATTTTTTTTGAAAAAAAATATAGATTGGCAAGAAAAATGGTTAAAATTAATTCGATTTGCAGCTAAGGGCTAGTAAAACAATTGAACAGATCAAATCTAAGAATTCCAAATTAGTCAATTTTTTTAATATACAAATATTATCTCAAAGGAGCAATAATTATTTTTAAAGGTCGATTTTCTATTTATTTTAGGAATACAAATAATATCCAGTTAATAAACTGGATGATTTTACAAACGAACACTATCAAATTTTGATTGAAATGCCCTGGAAAAAGTTTCAAATTGATTTCAGTAGAATTATTCAAGCATTGAAATCCACAAGAGTATATGAAGTAGCCTTATCATACTACTTTCGTGCACAGAATTAATTTTATCAAAATACCAAAATAAAATATGATGACGATAACTGAAATATAGTCCAGTAGAAATTTTCTAGAAACTTGGATTCATCGAAAGAACGGCCAACATTGCATCATGCATTTATGGGAACCTTAAAATGATACAGTGAAACCTCTTAAGCTGACATTTCATTATCATGTCCTCAAATTACGAACTCGAGTGTCTAGGTATACAAGGGACAAAAATAGTTAACTTTTCAGTAAACCTTTATTTTTCTGCAAAAATTAGTTAATTTTTTCATTTATTCGAGTGCCAGAAAATTTTGAATGTTTTCAATCGAAAAATGTTTATTTTTCTAAATAATTTTTTTAATTAATTCAGCGCTTTTCGATAAAAATTTCAATTGAGACAATAAAAAACTTACCTCTGGGCTCAGTAAATTTTAGAATTTAATGAAATATAACTTACCTTCTTTGCCTTCTTGATTTCTTTCTTTTGCTCTTCTTCTCTAAAACTCTTTATCTGCATAAATTTGGGCGTTATTGCTCAGTGCTAATGTTACCAACTTTGTCATTATTTTATTCTTTGCAAAATGTTGTCAAATCACTGAAAGTGCGATTGATTTCATCAACCAATTAGGTGAAATTGAAAAAAAGTGGAACATAAAGTTATCAAAATACGATGACCTCCTACCGTAGCACCATTTATTGTAAATTAAGTAGACAATTAATATAGACCATGCGACCTTAAAAATTCAAAATCCAAAATAATCACGAACTAAACGCTTCAAAGCCAATTACTAGTTCCGACAATTTAAATCTAATGGTATTTTAGAGATCTGCGAATGTTTGATGAAAAATGAAGAATCAATTAGTCATTGTACCAGATTCTTGTGAGTTGCTCTATCCTTAGCTCTTTTTGACTTGAATTTTTTGGCCATTGCTGCAAAGGTTGAAATTTCAAACGAACATGTTACTATTTTTTACAAGCACAGAAAACCTTCTGCGTTTAAAGGAATCATATTTATAATCGCTTCGCTCTGCTCATTTTTATGCGACGGAGAAGTTTAATCTCGCTTACGCTCTTTAGGCTCTTGCTTATTTTAACTTAGAATATCGTTTAATTTTCTTTCACCCGTTGCATCTTCTCGTCACATACTCCCCTATATACAAATACTAATTTTATTGAATTTAGTCAAACCTTATGAAATCAGTAAAAATATATCTTCTTTGTTGCATCTTTACTGATTTCCAAGTCGGTTATGCATAGGTCCGAGTATACGCAGCAGAGATGTTGGAGAATAAATTCATAGAAACTCAACCTTGTCAACTAATTTTTTTGTGAAATTGTAAATTCTAGTTAGAAAGGACTACTTATAATATATTTGACTTGTCATCTGGAACTGAGTTGTACATTGTGCAAGTATAAATCAAGTGGCTAGAAATCTGCCAATCAAATAATCATATTTGGAATATTACTGTTATAACTCCTTAATCTAGTGTACTACTAAGACTGAAATAGAAAATACATCAAGAGTATAAATAGTAGTATATTAAGGAAGTACCATCATGTGTTGCCGAGACTAAATCTCAGCAACACATCCAACAAAAGATATTCAAATATAAATGATTATCAGCAAACAATCTTCAAATAGAAAACATGGCGTACAAATCAACTCCTAACAATTACTCGGACCAATAAGATTGCTGAAATTAACAAGCTGTTACCAGAAGCTGATTGTCTTTTATAGCTTAATACTGTTTCTCTAGTTATGCCTCTCTCTTGTGTTAGTGTCCTACCATATATATACAGTATTACAGATCTAAGTTGATTGCTATTGACTGATCTCGAAATTTCTCTAGGCTAATGAAACAGTTTCAGCTATAAATCACATTGGATAAACATAGCTGAACATCCAGCACTATCATTTCTTGTTTAATGCTTGCCTTACATTTTCAATCAATCATATTTAATCATTTGTTTTGACAATGCACTCTGTAATCTATTGCTTGAGCAACCGAGCTCCTCCACTTAATGGCAGTGGCACAAATAAGAATGAAATTCGGTAATCGCGCAAATAATGCCAAAATAAATTTTTTATTTAAAATCAATAGGCCTAAATGCATTTTTCGCACGCATGCCAAGAAAATATTATCTCAAGATAGAATACGAATGTACGAATATTTCATTCGAACGAACTGTTCGTATTTTTTGACCGCAAATAACCCACATTCTTCAACATTCGAATTTACGAAAGGGTGCAAATTGATAAAAAAAAATTTCATATGCGGAAATTATTTCCTCACGAACTATATTTTAGCGTCATTTCATTGAAAATGCGCCAATAATTTACCTTGGACTATGCCTTGATTGCGGAAGCGTTCGTACTTAAAAAATGAGATTTGGAAATTTAAGATTCATACGCATTGCTAAACCTACATATCATCACAACTAAAAATGAACTTGATTTCAAGGTGCTTCGAATCAATTAAGGAGCGATGGCCAGTTGGTTTTGCTCGCCGTAAACATGGTTCAAAGTCAAAGAAGGAGAAGAAAAATAATCCACTTGAAGTCAATGTTCGCGAAGCATGTATTGGTACGGTTGATGGTTCATCATGCGAGAGACTAAACACTGGGATACGTTCCCATTCTATGAATGGAAAGCTTTGCTTAGATTCACATTTTTCGAATCACACTTTTGTTCGAAATACTGGTGGCGGAATTAGCCTCGGAATTTATGAGGTCCAACGTGCTCTTGGAGCTGGCAATCAAGCACGCGTATTGCTTGGATGGGATTCTCTCCAAAACGATTTTGTGGCACTTAAAATGGTAGATACAGAGCATCTTAACCCTGGTTATGAAAAGCACATAAAAAATGAGATCCGTGCGCTCCAGACCATGAACCACCCAAACATCTTAAAATTAAGAGATGTATTTTACGATGTTCATCCAACTCCAAATGTGATGCAGTGTAACAAGGCTCTTATTATGGTACTCGATTTTTGTTTTGGTGGTGACTTGTTCGATATAATAAATTATACGGGCGGCTTCTCGGAACAGATCGCTCGTACATACTTCAAGCAAATAGTAAATGCACTTAGCGCTTGTCACGATGCAGGTATCTATCACCGGGACATAAAACCTCAAAACATCCTTCTGAATTCCGATTTCCAAATTAAAATTGCTGATTTCGGAGTGTGCGCTGTTAGCACATCCTGCAATGATAAATGCAAAACACTCTGTGGAACATTAAGTTACATGGCACCAGAGATTATTTCAGGGTGCTCTTACTCAGGTCAGAAAGCCGATTCGTGGAGCTTAGGAGTACTACTTTTTATATTACTCGCCGGCAGTCCACCGTTAAAAGTTGCCGCCAATAGTGATTGGTGGTTCAGAGCCATCCAAACTTGCCAAATGGCACTTTTTTGGCAATCCCATGAACGCATATCACCTGAAATTCCAACAAATGCCAGGACAATAATTAACCGTTTACTTGTTGCCGATCCAAACGAAAGATGTACGGTAAAAGACCTGTTACCTGACCTGTGGCTTAAAGGACCGTTTTTAAGTCGAAATAAACTTAAAGCTGAAATGTCTAGACGGGTAAGACTATCTCGAGCGGCTCGAAATGGAAAGCAGCAAAAATTCTCTCATTTCAACCGGGCAGATTGGGCTTAGCTGGTCATTGTACTAATAAATATGGTGGTTGCTGCCAGTGATTTTGTCGAAAACTTGGTTCTGAGTGATTCGCTCAATCAGATAATTGTCGCGCACAATCGGTTTTTTTAGTTTTAGATAATTTGTTTAATTGAAATGAAATTATGAACCTTGAAAAATTACGCTAGAAATAGTCCATGCTTAGCCAAAGCTTCTACTTCTTGTGCACTAGTATAATAATATATTATTTGTATTCGACCTTTTACTTTTTTTTGTACTAATTTGTGATTTTGTATATGATTAGTGAATGTACTTGTTCAATTCTTCTTCGATAAAGATGAATTTTTGATAAAAGAATATTGCGTCAAAGGCTCTACTACGACTCTTCATGCAAAGCCATTCTAGCTTTTTACTAAAGGCTGCTGATATCAATTCTATTCAATCTGAGTTTAAACTCACCCCAATCTGATGTGGACATAACAAATGAATGTTACTTTAGTATCGTTAGTTTGCAGGGAATCTGAGACAAATGAATAAAAATATTTAGCAAACCATGATTTTTTTCCATTTTTGAGCATAAAATGGTCAATTGTATTTCCACAGTATTTCATGTATTGATTCAGAGTATTAATTACAGAAAAAAGGGCAACTAAACATTGACTTATTAATTTCTATCAAGCTTTATGTGCGCTTTTCGTACAAACATGAAATTTTCTTATGTTAAAATACACTATTGATCGACAAACTGAGATGATAGAGACCAATAGTAGCAAAATCATTAAATTAATTTTAAGTCAATTTTGTTTTATGATAATTTGATGAGTGTAATAGTTATTTATCAAATTTTTAAATTTTATATTACTCAACGAAGTGAAATTCATACGTCTGGGCCACAGAGGTAGAGGACTGATACTATTATACCATAAAATTTCCCAGCTTCAATTAGGGAGTTAATACAAACCTCTATGTGAATATTGTTAATTTATTTGTGTGTCAGGCATTACTTTTAAAATTGTTGCAACTTCCTCTATGTAAACTAATACATATGGACCACAAGAATATAGACTAAATATTTCCAAAACCTTGAAATTCTTCCTAGCTTATAATTTAAACAGATGCACATGTAAATAGTGTAAATGTGCTCAAATCTACATCTTTAATAAAAGATCAATTGCTTTTTGTGTCAATATGTTTCATATTTTATTTTTAAAATCTTACGTGACATTTTCTTGTATAGGTCAAAATTTAGATACCTTGTCTACATGAATATAAATAAATATCTCTTCCCAGTAATGATTAGTGTATTTGAATAAATATATATGTAAATTTCTTCAATGCGTTCAGAAAGTATTCCTTTAAAAGTCAATTAAGTTGTATTGTGATTTCAAACTTCACTTTTTTATGTTGTGATGAATGCATATGGTTTTTTACAAAGTCGAAAATTACATCGTATTTTCATTTAAAAAATTGTATCTGGAGGTAACTGGTTTGTCACTCTACCATAGACAGTTCTTTTTTGCTGATTTGCAAGTCATTTATATTGAAGTAATAAACATATAATATCCATTAGAATACATTATAATTTTTATAACAAACCATTCATTTAATTTTTATTATGCCACAGTTTAAATTTTGGTGTTCAATTTATTTTTTTACAGGTGAATTCACCTCAATTTAACATGTGGCCAGAAAAATATATCTTTGAAATAAAATTAGCAAGATCTTCCTAAAAATTAACCATTGATAAGATCAAACTACTGTGTAACTGATAAATATGCTAATCAGTTTTTTTTAGATGAACTGTTATCTTCTACGATTTGAATGACTTTTGTGTAGCTTTGAGTTTTTCATAAGCACCATATGGCAGCTAGCATAAACCACAAAGAATATACACTGTTCACTACGGAGTACATTAAGTTCAGAAAACAATTTGATCATGAAAACCAAATTGATCATTAATTGTTAGTGCATTCAACAGCTGCTAGTTCATAGCTAGATAGTTATTATGTAGTATTGTTACTTTACCTTTCATTTAAAAATATTAGTGCTATCAAGATTTTGTTTTTTCTGTTTCTTGCCGCTAACTTGATTTTAATTATATTTTAACAAGTTTTTATGATGGCATTTTCTTAATTTCATGGTTTACTATAAGAATGACGATTCAATATGTATCTACTATTACTTTTCACATTTCTTTAAATTTTTCTATATGGACAAGAATTGTAAAGAATTTGTGGTTAGGACTGCAGGTGCTTAATTTGAAAAGAGACTTCACACATAAAATATATCATGCACATATAGTCATGTTGAAACTAGTCCTTTGAAAGATACCATGCTTGTACAGTACGTTCTTCCAGAATAATTTAAATTTAAAAGCAGAAAAACATTTCAAGCAAAGAATATTAAAATTATATTATTTAAACTGTGCATAATCATATTCCTTTTCTTCTATGCACAGATAAATTATTTGTCCAGCGTCATGTGTTGAATCCAATGTATACTACCTAATACAACAACACTGCTCTTCTTTCAATAAAAAGAACTTAGCCCACGGCCTATTCTATAAATATTAACACAAATTTCACTAGAATTCTTTATTTTCGTTAGACACCTCATTTTGAAGCACTTGAGTGATTCGAAGCCTTCTGGACATCTCAACTTTCAATTGATTTTCTTCAACGGTTACACCGCTCATCCAAGGATCTGTTAACAGATCTTTCACTGAGCATCTTTCGTCCGGATCAGCGACTAATATTCGGCCTAAAATTTGTCGAGCGCTGGTCGGAAAGTTGGGCGAAAAACGCTCATGAGCATGCCAGAATTTTTCCATCTGGCGACTCTGAATGGACCGAAACCACCAATCGCTGGATGCAGCAACGTTTAAAGGAGGGCATCCGGCTAATAAAATAAAAAGCACTATACCTAAACTCCAAGAATCTGCTTTTTCACCTGAGTATGGGTGACCAGACATGACCTCAGGAGCCATATAACTTCGAGTGCCACAAGTTTTGTTGCATACATCGTTTCTGGAATTTATCACACACACTCCAAAATCTGCAATTTTGATTTGGAAATCAGAATCCAATAGAAGATTTTGAAGTTTCAAGTCGCGGTGGTACACGCCATGGTCGTGGCATGAACTTATTGCGCTAACTAGCTGTTTGAAATACGTTCGAGCAAGAGGTTCGGAAAAGCTCCCTGTGTGATGCAAAATTTTGAAAACTTCACCACCAGAGCAGAAATCGAGAACCATAACTAGTGCTTTCGTGATTTTCATTATATTCTGAGTTGGGAGGACATCATAGAACACTTCCTTAAGCTTAAGTATATTAGGGTGGTTCATTGTGCGTAATGCGTAAATCTCATTTTGAAGGTACTTCTCGTAAGTAGGGTTAAGATGTTCTGCATTGACCACTTTCAGGGCAACGAACTTGTCATTGAGAGTATCGTATGCAAGCAATACTCGCCCTTGTTTACCAACTCCCAGAACGTGTTGTAATTCATAAACGCCTATGCTTACGTCGCCCTGCGAACCACTTGAAAAATGTTTTCTAAAAGAGCTCGGTTCAATGTTAACTTTCTCCTGTTCAGGACTCACTAGAGATTGCACTCGCGATTGTCTACTTGAGGATCCGTCATCAGTTATCGAGAATTGGATATTTTCTTCGTGTTTGCCTTGATATTCGTGATTTTTGGCCTTCGTTTTACTCTTGTGACGAGGTATGCGACCAAACTTACCCTCCTTGATTGAAACGAAATATTTCGATACCAAGTTCATCAAAATCTGCGAGTTTTATCGCTATCAAAATGTAATAATATTAAGTAGGGTTTTTTCAGAAGATGAGTTAACGGCAACTGACGAACATTAGCGAAAGATTATTTGCAAGAATGACGGACAATGGATCTATGAAAGCGTCAGTTGGTAATATAGCGGAGAAGAACTCCCAAGAAATAGTTAATATGGCGGAGACTAACACCCAAGAAGTGCATAATATTCTGTAAGTATACGTTAAGGAAGACATGACGCCATGAGGAATTGTTCTTAAACATACTGGTAACATGACAACCTTTTCACCTAAAAGACGGACATCAATTATTTTTGGTTGAAACTCGCCAAGAAATTTACAAGATTACATGAAAAACGAACACGGGATTAGTAAAAAATTTTCGTATTAGGCAGGCAAATAGTGGGCAATCCACTAGACTGAAACTACGCGCTATTGTTATTGTTACATTCGTCATCCTCAAACAATATTCCATAATAGGATAACGTCTTCCCAACGGAATCTTAACAGGGCTTTTGCTTCAAGACGTTGCGTAACTGCCAGCATGAACGCAAACGCCGTGCTCTGGAGTGCTATTGCAGACTTGAGCCTTTATAGTCATTAATAGATTTATTTTTGCGCCTCAGAACATTCGGTCATTCCAGAACACGGCCAATATGTCCATACATTGGTCATGGTATTGCTTCAAATTGGCATCAGCTCATTAAATTGAATCTTCCAGTTTCAAATATTGCAACAGAAATATTTTACCAACAGCCCTGCACAATAGGGACAATGTTCCAGTTGTCCATATTTTACCATTTCTTTTGTACCTATTCAAGTACCGTTGATTTTCATTTGAAATTTTATGTCAAATCCCTCTTGAGACCATTGCACAGTCGATGCTCCTGAGTTAATCGCTCTCTAGTGAAAATCTTCCATGAATTTATAATTTTGCTTGAAAATCACAATTTTTTTTTTAATTTCAACGTTTTCATGCGAAATCTGCTAATGCATTCATGCAAGCATAGTTGCATGTTAGGAAGATTTGTAAGAACTTTAGAGCATGTTCTGAAGAATTTTCGACGATTATAAAATTTGCAATTTTTCTGTACAGACAAAGAAAATGAACTAGAATCCAACAAGCCTCTTAGGCTGACTTTATTTTCATCCTTGAGATAAAAATTTGTTTCATCAAAATCTTCTATGCATTTTATGATTACTCTAAAGTATCACGCACTAATTCTTGGCTCTCAAAACTTAGTCTGATGTCATCACCAATTTCAGCATTGATTCAGAAGTTAGAAATTTCATTGACATTTGAGTTTTCTTAAATTAACAAAAAAAATACGTCTATCACTTGTCATTCGAGAGGGACTGAAATGGAAAAAAAATTTATCGGGAAATCGAACAAAATTGTAGGCAGCTTTAATCGCCATACAGTTTCTTAAGATTGTCAAAAAGAAAAACTGAGACAACAGAGTATTGAACTAAATAAGGCTTAGAATATGCTTCCTCAACTTCTGGCACTGGATTGGCCTTGTAGACAAATAAGACACGATGTAAAAGTTCTGAGGCATAATTACCGCATTCCGATCATTCTTGTGAAAATAAATAAACGTAAAAGAAAAAAATGTAGTATATAAAATATATTTGTTGATTATAGTATCAGCAAGCAGACTCCTAATCCTAATCCTAGCATTAGTGCTACTTTCAGTCGTAACGATGAACAGTAGCACAGTGGCAATAAGAGCTATAGAAAGTAGGAACTAAGTACAAAATCAGCATTGCAACATTACCATTCCTTAAGAATAGAGTCAGTCTTGGCCTGATAGAAGTAAAAGTGGAAATATTACTTCTGAGACCATTGATATTCTGATAAAAGTGCCAGCTGAATGTGAAGATAATAGTGAAATGATAATAAAGTACTATGTAGGATCTCTTTAATAATAATGTGTGGAATGTACTTTCATATGCATTTTTACAAATTAGCATTGATGACAGCATTTGATGGAAAATAACCCTAAAAATATGCTCAGTATGTGATATTTGGAACCACATTGCAAAACTATTTGTGCTTTTGATCAACAATATCATTTTTCATAGAGAAGAGTTTCTTTGTAAAACTATTGCACTAACGCTTAAACTGTATTTTGGATTATGATAATCAAAAAGTTTCTCTAATTTATCATTTTCTGCTTATTTGTTAGGAGTTCTATTCTGTAGCCACGGCAGTCAGTACAATATTTGTTATAACTCTTTGAATAGTTTTTGGCAATAACATTGGACAAAGTTGCATGCTTGTTGTGTAACTGCAATGAGTTAACAGCATGTTTTAGCCAGTGTCCATTTTACTGATGTACTTCTACTATAAATATTGGTAAGCAGCACTATTGATAAAAACAATCAAGATAGTCTATAGTATGTTATGTCATAAGTTACTTGTTGAAAACTATAAAAAGTGATCGAATGTTACTAGAAACTTGTATACATTTATATTTAGTCTACTTGCTTAAGCCATTATTTGTATTCATAGTTGTTTCGTTCACGTTACAAGAAATAGTTACATATTCCAACAATCAGTACTCCTTTATTTGTGTGCTGTTAAAAAATAATTACTTTCAACAAAATAGGTAAGATTACTAATAAACTATTTTGCGTTGTTTGCTCACATTTTTCTTGGTTTGTCCAATAAAAATCTAACTATTGCACAAACTTTCATGGCAAGCAATTTATAGCATAATGTGGATAAAACTAAGGACACAATAAATTAAACAATGCCAGCATTGGCCAACTTATATTCATTATAAACTTGCATACATACATTATGTGCAGGATCAATTGGCAGTAATGAAACAAAAAAATATATATTAGATTAGTATCACAAAAGTTTAAATTTTGTTAAAAAAGTTCAATTATATTTTCACAAAGTGCACAGCTAAATAACTACAACTCTATAAAAAATCTGGCACAGTGTACTTTTGAGTTTACAAGTATATCATGTGCATTATGTAGGTACCTTGAAAATGTTTAATGTTAACAGAGTCATCTAAAAATTATGCACTTTTTTTCCACTTTAGAGAGCCATATGATACATGTTCCTCTTCTCCAAAAGTCACCAATAACTCGAATAGTTTTTTTTTGCTAAAAAGTTTGTAGGAAATATTTTGTAAAGCTAATATGCTTTAATGAACACAATAATAATATTTTTAAAATTGAATTTGTTACATTACTTCGAAAAAAAAGTTGTGTACAGCAGTTAAATAGCTTGTAATTAACCATTTAGAAAACTATGATATTTCATTTAAATGGTGGGTAAAACATTTTTCTTTGTCTTGGCACTATTAATTGTATGTACAGCATACAAGGTAAAAAAATTGCAGTAGCACAGTTGCAGTGCAAAAAACTACTGTTGTAGGGTTATCCTCTTATAAACTCCAAAAACTAGTTGGGTTTAGGCTTGCATGATAATGTCTCACATATTGGATAAAGGTAAATGTCAGGAGTTAATTTATATTCGATAATTCCTTTTTCTAATTTAGCTGCAGGTTCCTATTCAGAACATTCTTTATTTTATGCTAGTCACATTCTCAATAAGTGGCTAATCATACAAAAGGTCTGAAATTAGTAATGTTGTGTTAGAAAAGTGTAATCACTTCTCACAACACAAGTCAACATATAATGTACATTTGAGCTGTTACTCTCTTACATTGTTTGCCTATTTGATACTTGTCATGACAGTAAATTAGTATGAAGGAGGCAGTTTTAAGTAAAGTAAAACATTTGCTGCAAAAAACATGCATATAATGAAGGATCTTATTTCAAGCCTGCCATTCCTAATTACTATAACAGGTTAATATGAACTTTAATATGTAAATATGTCAAGATCAAACTGTAATTATTGAAGAGCATATGTGCCCAGTTTTTTTCACTTGAAATATATTAATCTAAGAAAAAAAGTATGAATTCACTTTTTCAAACAATTAAAAGATAAGAAAACAATAAATGCTTTTTTGATGCATGATATTTAGTAAGTTAAAAATCTTAAGATTGAAGAAAAATATGAACAAAGGCAAGATTAGATACTTTTAAGTGAAAATATCTTGATTGGTACATAAAGATAAATAAAACTTGACACTGTCAATAAGTATACAAGAGATATACATATTGTGTCTTTTGACTCTATAAAGTCAGGTCATGTATTTAGGTAGTAGTGAGTTGCAGATAATGAAAGCTCCAGAGTGCTAGAGTTGTTTGAAAAACAGTATAAAAGTTAGACATACAGGGAAGTGAGAAAAGTACTCTTTATCATAAATTTATTTGGTAATTATTCAAAGTAAAATAAAAAATGTAGATATATCAGAAAGTATTTCTATATAAAACTTAATTGCATTATCATTCAAAATAAAAAAAGATATCTTTTTCAATACTGATATTGTGCTGCACAATTGGTTAGCTCTTGCATGCGTATTTGGGTACATTTGTCCAACTATACAAGAGAATGATAATTACTATTTTTTTCAAAGTTTTAAGATAAAAAGATTAGACAAAAATTTGATAAGTGTAAGATAAAGTAAAAATTAAAAGAAAATTTTTATGTGTGTTTCAAGTTAAATTGCAGCTATGAATCTGATAACCCAAATAATGTGCTACTTTGACAATATAATCATCAATATTAAAGATTTGCCCAGATTAAAGTCAATTGCAGCAAAGTTGAAAGACATAACAAACAATAGCTTCCAGTAGTAATACATGGATATTGTACTATGAACATTATTTAATGATATGAGATTACAATCATTTTTTTCTGATGCTGGACTGAAGAAAATGTATCAAGATATTAGGCTCTAATAAAATCTGTGCAATATTTTTTTATTTTACTTACATAATGAATTATTGTATTGACAGAAGTAAATTTTCAAAATGTCTCAAATGTAATCAGCCCTTTTTTGTAACTGAGTACAAAGTAACAAGGAAATAATTTTTTGTTTTTGAGTTCACTTTTACCACACTTTTTAAGATATTTAATGTGTAATTGTTGGTTTCGAGGGTGATACATTTACTGTAAGCTTTTTGTAGCAAGTTCTGTATATGAGACATTTAGTATCATCAATTTTAAGGCGAGATAATTGACTAAGATGATCTTTATGATATTGTTTGCATCTTTTCTATGTTAAAGTATCAACAAGCAATCTGCATAATTGTTTCTCATAATGCTTTATTTTTTGGCTTCCAGCTGAACAGTGATCAAATGATAGCTGATTTTTCAAATGAGAAACAAAAAAATTTGTAGATGAGGAAAAATCAGGGGTAGTTAAAAAACATCTAATTTTTTATGCTAACCCAAATATTTTTGGAAGTTCTTGAAGCTGGAGGAACTAAGATTAGTTATTTAAATTTAAAATCAATTATATTTTTGCATTAAATTACATCATCAAAAAGTTTTTCGGCTTACTAACGCGTTGAAAAAGTTCTAACATATGGAGTACTAATGAGGTACAGCATAAAAAAAGATGAAAGTAAACCTTGCATATGTAATTCTACAAATTTTGAGCCATTCCTTGTGCTGGTAAAAAATTGAAAAATAAATGAGATATTTTTTAAAACTTAGTTTTGTTAAATGATGCCTTTGTACTGAAATTGTCTTTTAAATTTCATTTGTGCACCAAACATTCAAAATTTTTCCAATTTGAAGAAAGATATTTATTGCTGAGCAAGTGCTAGCCGGGCAAAGTATTTTCATAAACCCTAATACTTTTTCTATTCTTGTAGATTCGAGCATCTTTATAATGGCCCATTAATAACATTTGGAACTGGGTTAACTGCATCAGGTGACACGAGACTATACAACAATGCATCCAATTAGAGTTGAATCTAACATTTCAATGTATGCAACTATGAGGGTCTCAAAACTTTTTTTGCCATATTTTTGCAACTAAAGAACAATTGATTTACAAACAGTACTAATTGTACATCTTTAGGAGACATGTAAGTTGCAGAAGTTATAATGCTGTTTGGCACCTTGTAAACATAGGGATGTTGAACATTAAATAGATATAGATCAGCAAAGGATTTGACATGGAAAATCTGTAATGACCAATAATATTCAAGTGAACAATGCATATATATTTCAAATCTGGAAACTTCTGGGAGCATTGGTACATCTAATCATTTTTGGTCGAAACCTTGTGTTTTTCACTCTAGTTAACCAGGTTTTAGTAGGTTAGCTTATCAGTAGATACAATTTGATTCAAGTCTTTGAATAGATTCATAATGTTCAACACTTAGTCCCTAGTCGTTTTTGAAAACATCATAAGAAAAAGAAGCAGGGAAATTTGAACTTTGAAAATAGATATTGTTGAGCACCATAGAATATATGTAACAAAAGAAAAAAACAAAATTCACCACAGTATTTATTATAGCAAAAATCTTTGAAAACTATTGAAAGCTGCAGCGTTTCTTGGCGTAATATGATAGTACTTTTCTGATGAACCCAATTAAAATAAGTGAAGCATGTAAGAAGAAGTCTTAGTATAGGCTAAGATCATCCTAAACTGAAACTCTCCTCTCAATAGTACTAAACCTTAGACATTGTGAAAGGTTTATTCTGCAGCTCTATATCTTGAATAAAAGATTTTTAACTTCAAAAAAACAACTTGCTCTATTTTTATAAAACTAAACTATGAAGGTGTCACATATGTGACTCTCTGAACTTTGCAAAATCTTCATCCACTGGCATAAGTGATACATTTGTTCTGAAGTTAATTTTTTGGACTATTACAACACATGAAGGTACAAGTTTTCTCAATTTGAAATAGCAAATTTCTTTTTCATTTCAATGACACGCAATCGTTTCGACATTTCTGTCTTCAGCACATCTTGGGATAATGTTGATCTGTTTAACCAGGGATCGGATAATACATCTCGAACTCTACTTCGTTGATTTGGATCTGCAACCAGGAGTCGATTTATAATTTCCCTGGCACTTTCAGGGAAACAGGGGGATATGCATTCGTGAGATGCCCAAAATTTCTCCATTTCATTGCTTCGAATAGCTCTAAACCACCAATCATTATTTGTGGCAACTTTTAGCGGAGGATTACCAGCAAGTAGGATGAAAAGGAGTATGCCTAAGCTCCATGAATCTGCTTTTTCACCGGAATAAGGGCAACCATAGAGAATTTCTGGTGCCATATAGCTAAGTGTCCCACACATTGCTTCACAATCGTCATCTTCGTCTAGCTTTATTGCGCACACACCGAAATCCGCAATTTTGACCTGAAAGTTAGAATCTAACAGTATGTTTTGGAGTTTTATATCGCGGTGATAAATTCCAGCGTCATGACATGCACTCAACGCACTAAGCATTTGGTTAAATAATGTGCGGGTAAGGGACTCGGAAAATGGACCCGTTCGATTTACGATACTGAAAAGGTCACCACTTGAACAGTTCTCGAGAACCAAGACAGTGTATTTTTTACTGAAAACAGCCTCAGGTTGCGTCAAAACATTATAGTAGACATCTTTCAGTCGAAGCACATTTGGGTGGTTTATGGTACGCAGAGCATAAATCTCTTTATGAATGTAAGCGTCGAAACCGTCATTGCGATTGGTGGTGTAAACCACTTTCAGTGCAACGAATTCTTCAGTAAGTGTATCTTGTGCTAGAAACACACGGCCCTGTTGGCCTTTTCCTAATGTCCGACCCACTTGATACACACCGAGATTTATGTTGCCTTGATAATCCTTGGTGAAAGCATGAGTTGGCTCAATGAATAGTTCTGGATCAGGTGCGTTTCCTCTCGGACATGAATTTGATTGCTCAGCTGAGGACTCACGTCCTGTTACCGAATTTGTTAAATTCGACTCTACATTACGTTGATTCGCATTATTCTTCGACTTGGAGCTGTTTCTAAGGCGTGGGAATCGAGAATATTTCCAATCTTTAATTGCTGCAACACATTTCGCAACCAAGTTCATCAGATTTTTAATCGTTAGTGTTCAACTAAATTGAGTAGTTTCATA
Organism: Vaucheria bursata; assembly: GCA_032358265.1. Taxonomy (NCBI): domain Eukaryota; class Xanthophyceae; order Vaucheriales; family Vaucheriaceae; genus Vaucheria; species Vaucheria bursata. The sequence goes on from JAULBW010066255.1 coordinate 37,617, forward strand.
ATTTGTTTGGTTTATTGAAAGTTTCAGGATATTTGAACATGAGTACGTACCAACAATTCGGGTTCGTCATATTCGAAAGAACTTTGCGGGCTAGATTGGCGGAGACTCACATATGACAATCTCTTAGGACTTATTTTTAGATATTCATATCGTAGCTATTTAAAATAATTCTCTTAGACTTGCACAAAAGATGACATCTGATTTGTTTTATTGTAGATTTGACGAACAGTGCGACTTTTCGATACGCTTCCAATTGCTCTATTATTTCTGACACAGATCTCTCTGACATTGCAACGAATCAAACTACGTTACAAAGTCGTTGAAAGAGGATCTAGCGGAGCAGAATTAAGCGCATGTGAAAATTGGACCCCACTTATATCTTACTCCGTGAAATGTTGAACTATTCCCTCCCATCTTTCTAAGTTCCACACCCTACTGGGTTTGCTCAATATTTTTGCTCTATTTTTTAAGAGCATATAACTCTTCGGGCTGTAGTGAACTAAATCGTTGCGTAGTCAGAAAAAATAGTAATCTCTTATGACAGCTTTTCAACTGAAAGTTTACTTGTTCAATAAAATTGCGCAAATTCTCATGCAAGAAAAGCGATGATCGCTATGGAATTAACGAAAGATAAGAATAGTTGAAAAATCTTTTCAGTCGTCCACCTGACGGCTATCAATTAAAGCGCTGTGTATGGGTTAGATTGTACCTGTTCATATCGAAATTAGCTCATACTTTGAGCAAGAAGATTCTTGGAGGAAAGATTGTACCTGTTTAGATCTCGTTAGCTCGTATTTTGAACAAGTAGATTCTTGGAGAAATCTTCTTTAAGTAAGTGGAACGTATGTGTAGCCCCCGCTTCATCTACTAGCATCTAGCAGCTATCGAAGCGTAAAATTCGTCTCCACATTTGTCCTTTTAATCAACGCTTTAATCAACGCTTTCTTGTGGAAGCTACCACATAAGAATCTTTCACAAAGAAGTATTTTCTCAATGTTCATCTGGTCATAACACAGTTTATATGCACATATATTTTTAATCCATTAATACATTTCATGTCGGCAGCAGCAACAACTATCAATGGATAGTAACAACTTCTGCATCGTGTCCAGGTATGTTGACAAATTGCATTAATTCACACTGTATGGCGTTAAAACTAATAGCTTAAAGTGCTACTTTGAGCATAATATGATATTGTAGCGTTCCATGTAGGTTGTGGAAAAGTTTGCAAAATATGACCTGAGCGGCAATAAACTATTTCAAACAAATAGAGTCGTTGTGATAAAATAGTACAATGGTTCGTTCAACCTTCATTCATAGAAATGGCTAGACAGTACAAATATAAAAATATACGGTAGGCGGGTTATTGTTGCAGTCACAGAAAACTGTAAATTGGATAGCTTTATGCGAGCAAGAATGAATCTTAGAGAACAATATAAAATAAAATTCTATGCTCTAAACTTCGACAAACTTTCTGAGAAAACAACCAGCAACTAGGTTCGATAATATGTGTCTTAATATTAAATGTCTAAAATATTTGATTAAAACGAATGTAGCCGATTGGTCATTTATAGTTCAGCTTAACCAGCATGTAGTTCAATTAACGCAACTTCATTCTCATTGCAATGTTGTCGTCAGTTAGACGAGCACAACTGGATATCGGACACTGGCTGCTCTCCAAGACCATAGATTGCCACAAATCTGACAAATCCATGCACAACAACATTTTAGGCCAGCCTTACAACTGACGGGAACTGCGTTTGCTTGCCATTCCGTCAAATTGGTGCGAGATTTGATGTTTTGCTCAGCGAATCCAAAGAAATTGTCGATCATGTTGCAGTTGGCATTGGATATGTAGGTAGCACAAGCAGCTCAGCAGCAATAAATCAATTGACTTTATCTGTGTAGTAAGTTCTATCTTAGCACGATAGCAAACTGCCAAGACGAACGATATGTTAAAGGGAATTTACTCATTAGCTTCAAAGTTAATGAGAAAGTCATTCTCTTCAATAAACTAGGTGCACACTGAGCAAATGCATTGAGACTAAGAAAGCAATGGTCTGGTGCTGAGCAGAGGTGACAGCAAATAACTAAATTCACTTTATTGCTGATTTAGCTAAGTGAGTTACTGTCTATTCATCTTTGGTATGAGGCCGAGTCAACAGATACTTTTGTTAATCAACAAGCAGATCAAGAAGTAAGCAAAGTGTACATCATTAGAAATAAACGTAGATAAAAAATAAGATAAAAATATTTATTGACAGATCATAGCATAGGTTTATATTGTCAAGAAGTGCAAGGTTCGTATTCAGTCCTTTCTATTATAGAGCTGATTAAAAGATTAATGTGTACAAGCAATTTATTTGGAATTTGTAAATGAGGGAAAAAGTTACAAATATTGAGCATACAAACTGGTTTGGTAATACCAATAATGAGTGTTTGAATGATTGCGGTAAAATCTGGTAATTAGAAATCATGATTTGATCACTCTAGTAACGGCGAAGTATCAATTCCGATAGATAATTATTGTAGTTCTGTAACGAGAGTAGCAGTCAGTTGTATACATATGTATATTCATAAAAAAACAAGTTAGTAGAAAAATACTATTGGCACTAGTAAAAAAGTATCAATAATATTACATATACTCAAAACTAGGTGCTTAAACATTTGAAAGCTAGGTATCTCATAAAATACACTCTAGATTGGTCAAGGTATAAATGAAAAATGCAGGGGAAAGCTTTTTTTTACCCCACTGCATATCTGATGTGTACCTTAATCTAGTTTATGCCCAACAGCAAATTTCAGCTAATCAAGATGACTTAATGGGGCTAAGCTATACAGTAACAGTCTAGGAAAAACTTGTCAGTACATGCTATCATTAAATTTATTTATCTGCGATAGAAGGCTCATAGTTAGTGGCTTGATACGACCACAGTAAACATGGCACATTGACTGAAATCAAACTAATTATTTAGCAATTCAAGTCATCTGCATGATGTGGAAAAGTACTATGGAAAGTTGCTTTCCAACATTTTAACTCAAATTTGCTCCATCTGTAATTTTTGTTTGATAAGAATAATTTACAGCTGTTATTGTAGAGAAGCATATTTAAAAATGCTATTGTCTCAAAAAAAGTAAAGAAAAGCCATCTAGATGGTAGAGGTAGGTTACAATATATAATAGCAACAATGTAAAAGTATCCACATGTTCATAAATTTGTTATTGATCGATAAATGTATTCCACATGTAAATCATGAAGTACAGAATAAACAATAAAATGTGAAGCAATACATGCAAGTACAGTATATTAACTTCTATTTCATGTGTTGCCAAAAATGAGTTTCGTCAATACCATACAACTTAAGAGAACACAACTTAAGAGAATGAACATACAAGACAAATTAAGTCAATAGAATATCTATAATTCCTTTTGAAAATCATATACAAGCATATAGCAAATAGTAAATCACTACTTCACATAGTAAAAGAGATCAAGTCCTGACAAAATGACTGTGTAGTCCAGATTTTCTCATTGTGCAAGAAATGATGTTGATTAAGGGGCAAAAGTAGAGTTTTGAGATCATTTTGTTGATGGGTATTGGAAGTAGATAGTTCAAGTTTGATACCCATAGAAGTGAAAAATGTTTGTCAAAGTAGATTCACCCACATTGTCAGTATCGAATTAAAGAAAGAGTGTGCCTTTCTGTACTCAGTAGAGTAATAAATGTGGGGATTATGCCTAGAACCTCATGCTTGTGGCATAATGGGTAGACAGAACAATATTTTTTTCAGTTATCTGTTTTGATTTAGTTGCGTGCATTAGCCAAAGTCTTTGTATTTAATTAAATTCATTGATATAATAACATATGTAAAGTGGTGGATATAGTTATATCTAGCTGTACATATGGTCAGCAATATTTGAATAGCATTCTGTTGTGCTCAACAAATTGTAGTTAAGCATATTTATACATTTTGTAAATAAATTATGTCGCTACCAGTGAGCAGAAACTCACCAGTATACATGTTATACATTTCCTCTTTCACTGATTTAATTCATGTATCTTGCTTGTATTACTTTGTCATTATTCTCCTATTTCTGTCTTGTTACTCTGCATATTATTTAGGATGATCTTTACATTCCACATGTGCATTGCATTATTTATGGATCACATCCCATGATAGTATTTGCCAAGAATAAAATTTTATATCCTTCTGATTGAATCAAGATGAAATTGCTGTTTTTAACATTAGAATGCATGATATCTTCATGTGACAGATGTATACTCTTATTCAGTTAACAAGTATGTAGTAGATGATCTTTGAATCTTTAAGAGCAACAGGAGTATTTGGGCAATCAAGTAAATTACAGAAGTACTTGAATCTTATAGTGTCCTGTGCAAGATGCCAGTACATGGCTGTTTAAAATATTGCTGAGACAGCAATGTGCCATTGCAGGATAGACTTTGTGTGATTGTAGATGCTTTCAAGCTTATGGAACCATACATGGAAGTTATGTTCTAATGTATATTTAACTAAGGAGATATCTAACCAACTTTTAGTATGCAGAATTTACAACATTAAAATGGATTGGTCATGAGATTAGGGACCAGATTTGAATATAAAGAAGTAGGAGCCGTGAGAAGAGCAGCTTAATTTTGTGTTCAAATGTTGACACAACATATACCAGAGCTTTGCACAGTATATTCCCTCATCAAAGGGATGAGAAATGTACATTATTACTGATTGAAAACTGTAATTTTGATAATGTTAAGTTCATACTTATAGTCAAAATAGCAGCCAGAACTAGCTCCTCTATAATAACCATCCCAGTAGAGTTGAAGTAACTATTTGACTAAGTAAAAATAGTAAGGAAATATTGTCATAGATAATAGCTACCAGCAGCATGAGTTTTCAGACAAAAAATGTCAGCTGTAAATAGCATACTGATTTTTCTCATGTTAGGATCACCAAAAAAGCTCAAATAAAAATATGCTGTCAACACTCCATCTTTTGTGGTTTGGCCAAATGTATTCAAATTACTGTAAGTAAAATCAAGCTCTATATAGAAAAATTCAAAACAACCAATGAGAGAGATTTTGAACTCTCTGCTCAGTTTCATTTGATTTTTGCACTCGACTAAAAATTATTCTAGAAAATGAAATAAAGTGAATGTCTACTATCTACAAATGAAATAAAAACCAGCAGAAGAAATTTTTTAATAACCTGTGCAAAAAGTTGAAAAAAATTAATCTTAGACCATGCTGTCAGGATTTCTATATATTACTGCTCTAATTCCCCATTTCAGATCATGACCCGTGACCCGTTTTATCCGTCAATATCCTCTGTGAACCATTTCATAACTCATTTTCATTCTATCCGTCTATCCGTCATTTTCCAAGAATTGCTCTACAAAACCCAACAGTTCATTCTATGAAGTCTCTTTACTGACATTTCCGATCTACTCGCAATTAGAGCATTTTTTTACATCACTGGCTGAAATTGGAATTCCTCTTGGTTTTCCGTAAACTTCTTTGCAATTTCGAAGAGACTCTTTGGATTTCTACAAACCTTTGTGTGTTTTTGCTTTCTTCTAATCACTTCTTTTTTCTACTTCTCCCAGCAGAAGTACGCTAGCTCTAGCGGCACGCTCCCATAGCGTGTGATCAGTAGAAGTTGCTAATTAATACACTTTCTTTTTCTATCTTTCTTTTCTTGTTTGTTGTTCCCTTGCACTGTGATTACACTCACAGCGCGTTGTATATTCTTAACTCTCTCTCTCTTTTTTTATCACATGCAAGGTACTGATGTGGGCAACAGGAGGTGTAGATTAACTGCTTTTGATATGAAAAATGATAACAATGAAGTAAGAAATAGAGGGCTAATTATTAGCTGAAGTGCAAGCTATTGGATCAAGCACTCAGCAAGAAATACCAGAAACCTTTTTTCCTCAACACTGATACTTTTAATTAAACTTTCCTTCCATTTTCCAAGCTACAACCAGCCTGATAAGTACAATGTGGGCTCTATTACAACTTGTGAAAAAAGTATCATGGGTAGAAAAATATAGTACTGTGCATGCTAGATCCAAGACCAAGGTCTGATACTAGAAGACTTAAAGATAAGGGAAAGCAATGATTCTTGATTTACACAAATATCAATCATTAAAAAAGGATGCAAAAAGAATTTAAGTGGACCGGCAAACTCAAAAGAAAGAGTTATCGAGAAGAGTCAACCAGACAAAAATTAATCTGAAAGAGCCAGGTAATGGTAGGACTACAACAATACCTTAGATCCGCATGTTCCAGGATATTCTATACTTTATGCTCTTTCATATATTCTGATGACTCTTCACCAAAGCAGCCAATGGGATATTGTTCTATTCTTATTTTTGTAACTCTTCATG
>JAULBW010066266.1:0-43962 GCA_032358265.1 Vaucheria bursata
CGGACTACACACACACACACTTTAGGTACCTCTAATATACTATATTATTGTATCGTCTCCTCTTTCTCTTAACAGTTATATATATTGGTACATTGAAGGTTCAATGAGAGCGATAGTATCTTCAAATCTATCTAGAAAGCACTAGCTTTTCGCAATCTATTTAGCCATTGGTATTGTGATTAAAAGTGTAATCATACCAGGCATTCTTACAGCATCCAACCACCTTGTTTGTATTTAAATAAAGATGATTACTGCAGACATCCAGTGATTGAAACATCAAAATGAAAAGGCTGATCCCTAGCAGTATCTAATAATGGTACAATTTGCAAGACATTAATGGCACCCCATAAGTTTTTTTAATGTCATCCATATCCAAATGGTAAGTTTGTCAGCAAGGACTTCATATAATCTCAAGTGTGCAACATTTAAAACATAATGAATGCTGCTAGGTGGATTAAAAAAAGAAAGCTAGAATGAATAAGCCTTCATTACAAAACTTAATATGTATCCTAATGCAAGCATATTCACTTCTAAAATCTTAGATTTAGCTAGTTTAAAAAAAGCAGTAATAAGAAACTGACTGGAAATTAGCTAAAGAAATGAGACATTACTATCAAAAGGAGCAAATAGTGTGTTACCTATGAAATGTAATTAATTGATTATTGAAACAGATAATTCACATATTTTTATGTAACTGCTACAATCTTCATATTCTTACCACTCAAAAAAACATAAACTTAATTAACCTTAATGCAAAAATTGAAAAGGTTTCAAACAGAGGTGATCCAAAAGCTTAAGGATTTGGTAAAATGCTAGTCATAGCAATAAATACAGCAAAACCAAGTAAGTTAAACACCTCTGAAATCCAAATACCTGTCAGTTGAACAATTATTAGTGTACACTATTTAGTTCTGATGAACCTTGTTAGCATGAATATATTCGTTTGTAAAGCGAATACATTTACAAAATTTTTAAAAAATCAGCTCGATTTTTCTAAAATATTAAAAAGAATAATTTCATGTAACACAAATCCAATAAGACCATAAATGATTTGGCTGATGATTGCAAAAAGATGAGAATGACATAGTATTCAATGAGGATATGAAAACGTGTCCAACATTAGTGATAGGTGAAAAAATGAGACTTGAATGGAAAAAGCAGAATCTGAAGATTTGCAAGATGAGTCCGATAAACCTGAAGAGAAGGAACTGTTTATGTGGTTAATGCTAAAATCACAATACAATACGTTAGAAAAGTATTGCTATCATGATGCTAAACTAATTGACTCCTATGATATTTTAAGAAGCAACATGGGGATTATGCAATGATCAAAAATTTATGCCGGCTTATATTTCTAGTTTCTTAAAAGCAATTAAGATCACTCAGAAACTTTGTAACCGATATATGTACATAAAATATATTTAAAACTGATCTACACCTTTTTAACTCATAGCATGTTGGAAAAAATTAAGAATTGATTAAACGTCTTGAACCCAAACACCCATGTTCACCATGGAATGTTCAACCTAGCAGGTTTTATTGTATCATGGAAATGATAATTAATGGTAAAATAGATTCACAAAGCGTTACCCAGTACTATTAAAAAACTATTATTGATTATATCTACCTGATCTCAATGCCGCCAGACAAAAATATCTTGATGAAAATAGGAATTTCTGGATTAGTTTTGGGAATTTTTCGATGCACTCACAACATACTATTTTCATATACAAGGACATCACAATTTTCATGTGAAAAAAAAGTATATATGATTTGCGTATTCAATTTATGTAGTGTTGGACCACCTGAATGTATACGAAAATGCATTAACAAGTATCCTAAAATGCATTCTAGGATAAAAAAAGTGTTCCCAGTTGATCTGGTTTCAAATTATGATAAATCCTAGATGTATCATATACATACAATACAAAGGTGTGCAGGTCCTGTCATGACTATATTTGAAAACTAGATTTGATAAGAACAGCTAAAGTTGAATTAATTCAATAGAGTACAGTATTCCGAAGTCTTTACTTCACTCTGACAGAAAACAATCGAGTGCACTTAGTTCATATTATGGATATGCGCAGTTTGCAAGCGTATCCGAACTTCCAGAAAAACAGAAATCCTTATCGTGACTAGCATAACCATCAACTAAATCTTGCCACCTCTGATGTGTTTCGCGAATAATATTTATTGCTTCAGTAGGCGATGTAGGGTCTTCACTTGCAAGGCTATTCACAGGTTTACCATCAGTTGTCTTATAGTTCAAAAGCCAATCCTTAACTCTAGCTAATGTACCAGGTCTCTCTGCTTCAAGTTCCAAAATACTAGCTATGCGAGAAGCAATAGGATCAGAGGCTCGTATGACCAAAACTTTGTGGTCTGTCTCTCCTTCGTCAATGAGTTCAAGAGAACCAAGGACTTTGACAGGGACTATGGAGCCCATATCAAGTGGTCCTATACCTAGTTCCATGACATCTATAGGATCATTATCACCTCCTCGACTTCCCATAGAATTGGGGTCTTCCCATGTTTGAGGCAGCAAGCCATAGTTGAAGAATGGAACACCGTATGTGTAGTATCTTGGCTGGCCCTTACTGGAATCTTGCATGATTGGGTTAGCACCAAGCGACTATAAAAATCATTTAATGATTGTTGTTATTACAGTAATCAAGTACACAGGTCACGATAAAGTAAATTATATCAATTTATTTATACATTACTTGGAGAGGTTGTAACTGCAATGGTAAAAAAGAAATGTCAGCTTTATTTTTTACTGAAAATATCTCAACACATTATTCGAAAGGCCACAATATAGCAGTATGATTTGCACTAATGGAAATCATCCACATATTAGAAATAAATGTTTAGCACCCACCTTTTGAACTTCCATCTTCGCAGTGGATCCTGAAGGAATTTCAACAATCATATTATACAACTCTTCCTGACTTGCAGAAACAAGCAGCTCAATGTCATGCCACGGGCTAATGACTTTACCAGTACTTGGATGGGTGATATATAACTTGAAACTTGAAGACCCAAATGCACCCTCATGTATAACATTTGAATCTACAGGCGGCAGAGGGGGGGAAGCATTTCTACTGTATGGAACCCAAGCCTTATCATTCTCATGTTGGTAATAATCACAAACAATATCCCAGCCTGATTGAACCATGAAACCAGGAGGTATACAGTTGGCAGCAAGCAGATCACTAGGAATTGGTTTATCGCGAGGGCAGGATTTGGCACCTTGTGCAGCGAGTTTCCTCATTTTGGAACCTGAAATCGATATAAAATCGTCTGGCCGTGAAGGATCCAATGCAGTCATTGTATGCGTTTTTTTGTCATAGTAGACCTGAAAGGTTTAATTTCAGCATATATGAATTAATGCAGTAATTGCATAGAAAATATCCACAAAAAAATATTGCGTACCTGAGCAAAATCTAGCATATTCATCCCATTTACTCCAGGGCTCATTGCCAATACATATCGTCCATGCTCAGGGTCATATAAATCATCATCTGGTGCTGCTTGTGCAAGTGGCGATCCTTTCATTCCAGCTGGATCTCTGCCCACTACAAAGTAACTTGCCCCTCCACTTCGCCTACTTTTTGCATGAAATTGCACTTCCGTCGGTCCAGCATATATCATTGGGGCAGGCCATATTGCCATCACTGTGGTGTCAGGGTCAAGCATGCCATCCCGTAATACTGCTTCGTGCTGCTTCACACGTACATCTAGAGGAACATCGTCTGATTTAGTCCAGCCACCAAGGGGACTAAGCCACAGTATTGGTCTATTGAAGCCTTCCTGACGAAGTTTTTCTCCTGCAGTTTTCATCAAATATGCATGTCCTGGAAAAAAAGAAAATATTAATGTGCAAATTATGTTCAAAATGTATTGTCGTAAACAAAGGTTAAAGAAAAACTAAAAGCATAATGCTACTATCATAGTAAAAAATTTCAAATGAGAATGCATTTCATTTCATTATTTTAGAAAGTAAACAAATTTGCAAGATATAAAAATACTTCCCAAATTTAGTGCAATCACTGATTCTTAGGGCTGGAATCACATAATTCATGATAGGGGAAATTAGTAAAAAAAAATATTGACTTTCAAACCTGCATGAGTAGGATTTCTTGTTTGGAAGGCATAAACCACATCAGCACCTCGACGAGCAAACTCATCTCGCACTTCACGAGCAGTCAAACGCCACCGATCCAGCCCATCATTATAACTTCAAAATTATAGAATCATATAAAACGAACGGATAGGATTCAATAAAAATGCCAAACACTACTCAAATATAGTAAATTCTTATCATAATGAATATGATTCCTCCAAAAGATGAATTTACTTTTATAATAATTCAATTGGCAGATTTTTATCGACAAGAGACAAGAACTGTAAATCAATTTAAGTTATAATAAAAAATAATACAATGGTGCAACGTGCATAAAATATAAAATGCTAAGAGTTTTAAACTAACCGAATACGGTCGAGAAGCTCCACTTCTCCTCCAATCAACCAGTCTCCTCCATTATATATATGACTAATATAAGGATGACCTGGGTCAATGACTCCGAATACTCGAGCAACAATTTCCTCTTTCCTATTTTCATATATTTCTGGATTACGTAAAATTGCAACAGGAGATCCATCTTTTGAGACGAGGGTTATTGCCTTCTTCCCAGATGCTTCTATTAAGGCCTTTGTATAACTAGAACATGGGAGTACAATAGGTACACTGCTTGAAATGCGATTGGGTGGACGTACTGTGGGTAGATTTGTAAACTCAGTAGTACGCTCATTAGCTGAGTAAAGTCCTGTCACATTATGGGGATCAGCAAGATATGACGCAAAATGAATGGTCTGCAAAAGAGTTCCTTCTCGCATGAACCCTTTTAAAGGAGAAGCCCAACCTTCGCCAATAGTTTGCAGCCAGTTAAGATCGATGTCGGTAAGTAGCACACGGGGAAGTGTGGATGCTTCATTCATTTTCTTAGCTCGAAGACTAGAGGGGACAATAAGATCAATAATCTCATCACCATCAGGCATAGGAAGGCCACTGGGATCAGTAAATTTTGAAGCCGAGAGAATTCCTTCCATTTCTAATTTTCGCAACAGTGCCGTGACACACTGTTCAACAGTCATTTCAGAGTTTGGAAGTCGAATTTCAGGTGCTAGAGGAGGTTCATATGGTGCATCAACACCTGTAAATCCTTTAATTTTCCCTGCATCGACTTGAGCATAGAGACCTTTGGGGTCCCTTTCTCGAACTACATCTAGTGAGACATCCATAAAAACTTCATAAAATGGAATTCCCTGCTGCTCATGTCGCTCTCGAACCGTATCGCGATCAGCTCGGAATGGCGATACTAAAGAAACAATGGTAATTACGCCAGAATCCGAAAATAGACAAGCAAGCTCGCCTACACGGCGCACAGATTCTGCTCGATCATCATCGGTAAAGTCTAAGTCGCGATTTAAACCTGTACGGATATTATCGCCATCCAATCTATAAACATGTTTTCCGTGTTGCAGAACCAGGAGTTCCTCAAGTGCAGTAGCAATTGTACTCTTTCCACTACCACTCAGACCAGTCATCCATAATGTTGCGCCCTTTTGACCAAGGGCTGAGAATCTTTTATTTCTTGAGAGGTGACAAGCAGACTGAGAGCCGCCTTCATCAGCAGCAGCGCACTCTATTATATGTGGAGGAGTTTTACTCAATCTTTCCTGTCTGTAAGCCCCTATGTCAAATTCTCCATTTGAAAAAGTATTATTCACTACCGAAGGTGAGCATTCGGACATTATTTGCGTTTGGACTGCTTCTGTTCTACTAAGAACATATATTATAGCCAGGAGGACAAGCATACCGAGGCAATATGGCATCCTTCGGGTCATCATTGAATCGCTATCATCTTCATTACTTTGCTTTCGGGTTCGTCTGTAGGGCGACATTCTAGGATTAATTTGGTTAGAAGTGTCATTTGCTGTTCTTTCCCTTGTTGGCAAATTTTCATCGGTAGGAACAGGAGCATAATCCCATTTCGGCATGGCTAACGAAGAAGTGGTAGATAATATCTATGTGGTAACTAGTTAGATAATAATTTTAATTTTGGTTCGACATTGGCCTTCAGCTTATATTTACTTACCTTCACACTAATACTGAATAAATTAATGCTATGAAATTTTTAAAGGATCGCAAACGGTTGCGAAAAAGGAGAAATTTCGAATTTCGGAGGATTTATTTCAGATTACTCTAGGAATTTATACTAGTTATAGTCTTAAATTAGGGATTCCGTATTATTTTTGGACAAATTTTTTAAGTGAAGACGCAAAAGATTTTCGCTTTCAAACGCCATAGCTACATCAGAAGTGTAAGTCTTCAACTTTTCACTCTTTATTTCTTAGTTATTAGCTTGCAATAGGTTTGCTTAGACTCACAATTTTGTGTCTTCGAATTATCGCTACAATGAATCGAACTTAAAGAGCCAGTTTCCAACTTTTTTTAGGGATTTGAAGGAAATGGAATATCTGAATAAGGCACAGCTTGAAAAAGGGTTAGGCAGAGTTCAACAAGAGTTTAATGAGAGACCGATCGAAATTGGCCTGGCCCTGGCCTTAACTCTCAGTTTTGGAATCATCCTACAGATGCGAAGAACCAAAAAGAAGGTCGAGTGTCTCTTTCAACAATTGCTCTGATTATATGTAATTTAATTTTTTGTCTTTAGGCTTTAGATCGCAATTCTAAAGATTTTGATAGCACTTTGAAAGGGTCGTTAAATATGTTGAACAATTCAGACTCGGTTCTTAAAAGAAATGAAGTGAATGGCGCTATAGACCACTACGAAGGGTTGTTTTCAGGAGCTCGTAAGGAAACCGGTGCAATCACTGATTCTGAAAGCATCGTTAAACGTCAGAAAGAGTATCAAAGCTTAGTCGATTCATTCTATAACCTTGTTACCGATTTCTACGAGTGGGGTTGGGGCCAATCTTTTCATTTCGGACCACGCATGGCTGGCGAGGGCTTCATAGAATCAATAAAACGTGCTGAGTATCATTTATGCTCTAGATTGGGAATGAAGCCTGGCATGAAAGTTCTGGATGTTGGCTGCGGTGTTGGTGGACCTATGCGGAATATGTGTCAATTCAGCGGATCTGCCATAGACGGCATCACAATAAATCAATACCAGGTAAATGTTGGCAACAAGTATAATGAAAGGAAAGGGCTGGAACATCTTTGCCAACTTATTCAAGGAGATTTCCAGAAGTTACAATTTAAGGATTCTACCTATGATGCGGCTTATGCAATTGAGGCTACCTGCCACAGCCCCGATAAGGTGTGAATAATTTTAATGAATCAAATCATTTTTATCCTCAAATTTTTCTCATTTCTGGAGAATTCTAATGATCAATGAAAACCATGTTTTTTATTTTTTATCTTATTCCAATATTTTTGTTCTATTAGAGCTAGTATGATTAAAATTACCTTGTATTTATCAAATATTTTATAATGCAGGTGCAATGCTTCAAAGAGGTTGCTCGAGTATTGAAGCCAGGAGGTCTTTTTGCTGGATATGATTGGGTGATGCTCCCAGGAAAGTATGATCCCAAAAATAAAAACCACATTCGTATAAAAGAAGGTATTGAAGTTGGCAATGGACTGCCTACATTACCTTACCCTGTGGCAGTCACAGAAGCATTACAAGTGAGAGAGATAATTTTGTTATTTTCCTTTTTCTCTCTAGCGTTCACGTTTTTATAACATTTATGCAGAAATTGAAAAGTGGTTCTTTGACTGATAATCTTCCTTGCCATATACTTCCACAATAATTTTTCAGGCTGCAGGTTTTGAAGTTTTAGACCACTATGACGCCAATAGTGGGGTACATTCGGTCCATGAGGTGCCTTGGTATGACACACTAAATGGGTCAATGACTCTCTCTGGATTTAGGATGACACATGTCGGACGAGCTTGTACCCATGCTCTGGTTACTTTACTTGAACTCATTCGAATTGCCCCTCGAGGATCTACAAAAGTGTCTGCACTTCTTAATGCAACTGCAAATGATCTCATTGAGGGCGGTAAGATGGAGATTTTTACGCCATCATACTTTTTCATTGCTCGAAAACTTTAATGATTGGAAATTTTGGAGACTGCCATGTCAAAATTTAAAAAACACAAAATTCCCAAAGGTTTCATCTTATTGTTCATTCTTATTGTGTTTGAAAGTATTTTATGTAAAGCTAACATTGTTTATTGGCACAGTGAAAATATATTGTGGAAAAGGGTACGCACTTTGTCATCATCAGTATGATTGAGCTGAACGGCACCATATTGATTTTGCAATACTAGCAAGTTATTCATGAAATCTAATGCATTTGGATGCAACAGCAATCGAACCAAGCAGTGTGGTTGGCAAGCTGTTGTCAGAGCCATAATAAGAAAAAACCATTCATAAGGCCAAGATTTATGACAAATTACATGCATCAAAATTAAAAATGAAAGTTGAGGAATATTGTATTTATTATAAAGAAATCCACAGAAATATAAAGTTGACGTAAAATGCTTTAATCCAATAGCCGCACAATTAAGCCTGATCGAAGCTTAGGCTCAAACCAAGTTGCCTTAGGCGGCATAAGCATATCTCTGTCGCTGATGTTCATAACCTCTTCGATAGACACAGGATGCATAAGGAAGGCAACAGACCATGGCTCAGTGCCTGATGTAACCAGTCGCGTAAGCTCTGAAGAACCACGAATGCCGCCCACAAACTTTATCCTCTCGTCAGTGCGCAAATTTCCAATACCAAGAACAGGCTGAAGTAAATTATCATATAAAATCTGGGAAATTTGTTAGAGAACATACAAAAAAAGTGCTGATTTTAAAAACCATTACCATGTAAATGAGCATTATAAAAGAAGGAGAAATATTGTAAATGAAAATTTTGTTGATACTGAAAAAATATACCGTGCGTAGAATTAGCCATTTAAAAATAAAGAATATTAGAACAATAAATTTGCTACTAATCCATGACTTTGGGAATGGCAAACACACATGCTGATGAATTTTCAGCTCATAATGGATTAGTTTTTATAGGAAAAATTTCAGAACATTTTTCACAGCTTAAAAAAGGTATGAAACAACTTAGTGGCCTGTTCCACACTTTAATTTTTCTTGATTTCAAAAATGCTGTGCAGAAATAAAATACCTGCACATCTAAACTCTTCACTGGATCATTCTCCTCAAAAGAGCCAGTCTTTGCAATCAATTCATACCAATCCCCATTGATACACATTCCAATGTGTCGCTTTTGTTCCATAAACACGGGCTGCTCGGAAAGAGCTTTCACCTCAAAGCAGGTCTCAGCATAGTTTAACAATTCCTTCTTTGAGTATCCGTTCAAATCTTTCACTACCTTGAGAAATTAAATATCATTATATTAATGTATATCTTAATATATCCAAAGAGACCATTTATTTTCATTTTGTACAATGAGATGCATCAGCAAGGATGTATAAATGATATTAATTGTAATTTGCTTGTTTTTTATAACAGATAATAATCAATTTTTTCATGCATGCTAAACAAAAAAATTGTAAATTCGTTAAATTAAAATATTAAGCTACCAACATTCGACTCATGAAATGCAAAATACAATTAAATTAATGAAATTTGTGCATTAATGACTGAGAAATTTAAACTTCCGTGCAGAAACCAACTTTAGAAAAAAAACATTCGTTGTAAACATTTCTGGACTTAACTTTTTTTATCATATCATGAACAAATATCTTACACGTAAGAAAGTTTGATAATTAGAGAATATTTAATGAAATGAAATTCAATTACCCTGTTATATTCCATTATCTTTAGCTCGGACGCGGGAAACAATACTGCCAAAAAGCTTGTAAAGCTCTCATCACCACTAATAAACTCACCACGAGCAATAGCCTCTTTGATTTTCATTTCACCAACACGAAAGGCGGAAGCGCTACGATGATGCCCGTCTGCAATGTAGCTAAATGGGACATTTTCAAAAGCTCGCTGAATGTCGCGCTGAAGAAAAGGATCTCGAAGGGTCCATACCATATGGCTTACTCCATCATCGGCAGTAAAAGCAACCTCAGGAGATGTCACGATAACTTGAGCAACTATTCTCGATATAGTTTCGTGGTCTCTGTAGGTCAGAAATACTGGCCCAACGTTAGCATTCTGGACGTAGGTGAGACGAGTTCTATCATTTTCTTTCTTTACTTGGGTTTTTTCATGCCGTTTAATAATTCCGGTTGCATATTCTTCAACCGGGACACCTGCACAAATACCATGTTGGATATGGTCGCCGAGTCTTTGAGCATATATGTACATGCAAGGCGTTGCATCTTGAACAAGCCAACCCATGTTGATGAATTCATTAAGATTTTCACGGCCTTTTTCATAGACTCTGATGTCGTATTGACTAACATCCTCTGGTAAATCTACCTCAGGTTTATTCACCCTCAAAAAAGTTTTCCGACTTAGATTAGAACAAGCTTCCCTCGCCTCATCACTATCAAGAACATCATACGGAGGAGCTGCGACCTCTTTTGCAAGTTCAGGAGGTGGTCTATATGCTCTGAATGGTTGAATTCGAACCATTAACGTCTGTGTTGAATAATTTGTAAATATTTTATCTAAGCCAGTCAGGTTAAACATACAAAGGTTGCACTTGGTAATTTTGTCTTAAATTTTATTTTTTTCGTAAATATTAATCTTATATATTATTATGATTTAGTCATTATCATGAATGAATCTTTAGAATGATCAAATACAAAACTATGTACGACTAAGTTTTCTAAAAAGCTTTTAACTGTAATGAGCATTAGATTTTCTTGCTCAATATTTCAAAATACTATGGCACTTTCCACAAAAAACAATTTTTGATAGTTTTAAAATAATTGACTGCAAGCAATGGATGCAGAGAGCAAAAAAAAATTCAGTCGAATTCTAATAGGTGAAGTTATTCATGGTATTTCAACACAGCATTTGGGTTATAAAAGGTGTTGAAGGAATAAAGGAACAAAAAGAACAGTGCAGCATGCAGATGGAAGTAATATGATATTAAAGAACACAGCTCAACGATAAGCGACAGTATAAGATATACATATTATAAGCAGGCAAATAAATGGGTGAATGAAGAATATGATTGCAGGTTAAAACTCCCCCAAGTAGCAAATGCACACTACTTAAGATGTACTTGTGCAAAGTAATGTAGTAATTGAGCGAAAGGAAGAAGTGGTTGAGACTATCTGTTAAGACTTACAAGGAA
Source organism: Vaucheria bursata (assembly GCA_032358265.1). Lineage (NCBI taxonomy): Eukaryota > Xanthophyceae > Vaucheriales > Vaucheriaceae > Vaucheria > Vaucheria bursata. The sequence goes on from JAULBW010066266.1 coordinate 11,313, forward strand.
AAAGAAGTTAAAGAAACAAGAGGGAATAGATCAAGGAAAGCTGACAAAACAATGGAGATGGACCAACAGCAACAAAAAGAACAAGAGAAAGAAAGGGAAGCAAGTGTATTAACTTTTATGCCTGTGCTATGTGTTTGTGTGTGTGTTTTCAATAATGAATGAAAACATAAATATGAAATACATAAATGAATAATTTATGACTAGCTTGAACTTGATGACTAGACTCATTCTCATTGTTTGATTTGTGAAGCATCATCAAGTAAGAACAGAACGAAAATTCACATTGGTTAATTTGTGGAGCATCATCAAAACAAGAATGAAACAAAATTTCCATTGGCTGATTTTCTGGAGAGATAGAAAAATATGGAACAGAACACATAATATAGAACATTCTTGTTGGGATGAAAGTGAAAGGGTATAATAATATGATATAGTACTTATACCTATTAGATGATGTAGCTGAGTAGAGGGGGTGAAATTTGATGTGCGGCAATGGGCAGGCAAACAGTAAAGTAAAAATAAGATTTAATAAAGTATAAAAATTTTATTAAACTTTGAAGAGTGGACAAAAATACATGACTGAACAAATAAACATGTCCCCACTAGCTCCTGCGGTATACCTTCATAAAGTGCCCTTAAAACTGGCTCTCTGTTGAATCTTGCTGCATCTTGCTGAATTTTTTTATTTCACAAGTAAATGTAATAATTTCCACAGGTAGGCTTGTGGCTATGAGCAATCCTTGGAAATTATCTTTGGCAAAAATAAAGCTTAGTAAAGCAAAATAATTGATAATAAAACCAAATCAAGCAGAAATATAGTCTTCATGACATTTCTGGAACAATATCCAACCAGTTTGAACAGAGTTTAATGTAGAACAGAAGATGGTAAAGAAGAGTTTTGAGAGTGTTAGGACTACAACTATGCCTCAGATCCGCATATTCTAGAATGTTATATACTATATGTTCTGTTTTATATATTTTGGTGACTCTTCACAAATCAGCCAATGGGAAATTTGTTCTGTTTCATGTATTTTGATGACTCTTCAAAAATCAGCCAATAGGATATTTGTTCGATTCTTATGTTGTTGACTCTCCACAAATCAGCCAATGGGAAATGTATTTAGTCATCAACTTCAAGCTTGCCATAACTATTCTTTTATATACTTCATGTTTATGTTTTCATTTCATTAGTAAAAACACACCACCAGTGTCAGGACTTAATATGTTCTGCCATGTCATCCAATTAGGTTTTACCATATTGTTGTATACAATTCTTTCAGGGAGTTGTGGTTGTTCAAACTAATTTGACTTGTGTGCGTGCATAATAAGTTGTAGGATGTTAACAAGATTCACTCTTGTAAACACAGGCAAAGATTAATAATAACAATGTATTTTTAATCTTTATGTTCCTTGTACTTTCTGGTCTTAGATTATACATACCTATTATTGATCGGTTATGACAACCACACAATACACATTCAAGTTCACACATAGCACAAGAATTAATAGACTTGTTTTCTTTTCTTTCCCTTGTTCCCTTTATTGCTGTTGGCTCATCATTCGTCTTGTAGTATATTCTTGTTCTATTCTCTTTTGTTTAACCCTTTTTCCTTGCCAGTCCTAACAGAGAGAACAAGATGAAAATAGTTTTAATCTTTCTTTGGTTGAATTGGTTGCATGACTCTGTAGAAAATAATCAGAGATTTCCAATTAACCATAAGAAAGATGACACATGGCAAATTGTGGTGTAGAACGAAGGAATCCATAAAGGATTATGACAAAGGTATATACATAAAGGGTTTGGCATTTAAGGCGCAATGGGGATAAAAGGCGTAATGAGATAAAAGAGGCAAAAAGGTATAGGCAAAATATAGGTAAACATAGATGAACATTGATTAACATAGTTGAGTAGTTTTGCTATAACAATTTATAGAGACAGTGGAACTGGCAAGTACTCTGACTGTTCTAGAACATGCAAATCTAAAGAATAGTTGAAGTCCTAACGCTATCAAAGTTGTACAAAATGTAAGATGGTCATCTTGGCTAGATTACCAATTATGGGGATATTGCTGGAGCTATTGGCAGAGACATTAGTGTCCAAAATTTGTGGAAAGGTAGATATTGAGGAAAGATCTTTTGGTATACAGTAATATATAGAGTACACTCTCATATAGTTTTGACAGAAGGTTCGTGATAACAGGACAGAATTGAGATACAAAGGTACATCTTAACTAACTTTTTGTCTGATGACAAGTTAACACAGCTATTACGTGTGCTAGTCAGCCACAAAATTTATTTAGACAAAATCTAGAAAAGACTTTTTCCAACAAGATAATTACAGGTTTATTGATGATATTGGCCTATTTTTTTGATTTAGATAATGCTTTGTATAAATACATTATCGAGAAAAACTCTTTGTGATACTAAAAATATCAGTTCAAGCTTGCTCAGCATGTATAATGATAAATTATCTTGTTATGAATATTTCTTTTTAATCATTTTCTCTTTTAAATAGTTTTTAAAAAAAGTTACAGGAAACAAACCTAAACAGATATGAAACTATTTGTTTTAGAAAAATTGCAATTTTAGCAAGTCTAATATTGACTGGACCTAAATAATTTTAATACCTTTTGCCAGTTTCAAATACTGCCCTCTGGATTCTGTGTCAGTCCTAGCAAAGAACTCAACAGATTTGGTTTTAAGATCTAATTGTAGACAAAGTAAAACAAAGACTGGAAAAAAACAGAGCAGGACAGAAACTCTAATGTCTACATTAGGGTATTTACTGCTCTAGTACCTAAATTCTACCTTATATATATGTTACCCAGATTTGTCCATGTTTTCACCAAGGTTATAGTTGAAAGGGAAGGAGGAGACGATACAATAATATAATATATTTGTAAGTACCTAAGGTAGGCAAAGTCCGATATACGGCAGAGTGCAGGCGAACAGCAAAGCAAAGAAAAGACTTAATAAAAATATAAAGTTTTATTAAACTTAGAAGAGTGAACATAAACACAAGACTGAACAAACAAACATGTTCCCACTAGCTCCTGCGGTATACCCTCTTGAAGTGCCCTTAAAATTGGCTCTCTGGTGAATCTTGCTGCATCTCTTGCTCCATAAGTAAATGTTGCACTTTCCATTTTTAAGCTTGTGATAATTCTAGAATTATTTAAAGAATTCTAATTGTCTTTGGCAGAAATAAAGCGGAGCAAAACGGAGTAATTGACTTTAAGGCTGATTCAAGCAGAATTATAGTTTGATGACAATTTCTGGAATAATATCCAGTCAGTTGAAGTGGAGTTTGAAGAAGGTAAAGAAGAGTTTCTAGGTAACATGATGAAAATAGAATCATTCTTTTGTAGATTGAACTGGTTGTAGAAAATAATCCAAGTTTCCAAGTAGCCATAAGAAAGATGACACGTGGCAATTTATGGAGTAAGTTCACAAAGGATTCCATAAAAGATTGTGGCAAAGGTGTAGACATAAAGGGTTTGGCATTTAAGATGCAAATAGGGTAAAAGGTGTAAAGAGGTAAAAAGGGTGAAAATAATAGAAAAGGTGTGGGCAAAATATAGGCAAACATAGACAAACATTTATAAACATAGTTGAGCAGTTATGCCGTAACAATTTAAAAAGATAGCAGGACCAGCAAATATCCTGATAGTTATTTTGTAATGTCTTTTGAGATCAAGAATTTAATTAATAAATTATCAAGATATTTTTTCATGCAGACCACAAGGTTACCCCCATGCAGCCTGCATAACTTTGTTACAAGTAACAAATTACTCTTTACTCTTCTACATTATTGCAATGTGCAGAGTACACTGGTATTCCTAGTACCATTGCTGAGTCACTGAAGTTGTTGGTCCTCCCCTCCAATTATTGAAATATTTTGTCAGTATTTTCTTTCTCTTTCCTTTTTTTCTCCAATTACTTAACAATATAGTATATTATTTGACTGATTTACAAAACTACTAAGGTTATTTGCATGATCAGAAGCGAGTCTTCAAATCAATTTAGTTTATGGTTCAAGCTCAACAATGACTTGCCATAAATTATTGTTGAAGTTAAGCAACGACTCACCACATCTAAAATAAATGCATTTAAATAATTTTAGTCTTTACTGAATGCAGTAATCCAAACAGTGTGACACCAAATAAGTATGGTGCAAATAAAAATAAGTGAATTTAAAAGCTACTAATGCAAGTGTTATACAAAATAATATGAAACATGCAAGTAATAGAAGCAAAGAAAAGTATATCAATGAATGAATAAATTGTGTGTAACCAAAAGAGATCTTAATTATCAGGCAATGGTTCCTCAAATAGCAACAGTGTGGCTTTGCAAGATAGTGGAGATCTGCTTAAAGCAAAGAGAAGAGTAAAACAATGTTGAGAGGAATTATGTATTTAGAGAGGGGAGATATAGTTTGGCCAATTACGCAATTATGGAGATATTCCTGTAAATGTTGGGATTATCTTGAAATATTATTGAGAAAAAGTGTAAGGTTAGGAATTTGCAGGAAACTGGAGACAACATTTGAACCTAATAAGAATAAGATATTGACATATACTCTTATGTATGACAATTACGATGTTGGAACAGTATTGTGAAAGTGAGAAATAAATAAATTGTAAAAACAATTATAGTATAAAAGATAAAAGAGCAACAAAAACAAAAGCTCAACACAGTGGCAAGAAAACCAGCTGGAAAATAGGTATCACCATTGTTTAAGGAGATAGAGTGGTAATTATAAAGTTTTCATATAAACTGTTGATAGTAACCTCAAGTGCTGCAGAATATTATCTTTAATAATTTGTAACAGCAAATAAATGTCATTACATGATGGCTTTCTAGAAATTTTCAAAAAATATTGTGTATTTGAGGTTAACAGGATAAAAAGCAGAATATTCAGAGATACCAGAGCATTTTAAGCCGGATAGTTATTACAGTAGTAACTAGTTTGTGCACTTACAATTTTGTGATTTTTTTGTTCCATCCTGTTTTTTGCTAGTATGTGAATGAGTCATTTTTGTTGCCCAAAAATTTGAGATCTACATGAGTGACCTAGAACTTGACAATAACTGTGCATGGAATCTATGCAAAGATAACAGACAAAAAGAAAATGCCATCAAACAATGATTGTTTTAATGAAAACAGATGAATTAAAAAAAAGAGCAAAAAAGCAGAAAGAAGGAAATAAGCAAATGTGATAACATGTAGTAAGAAAGATAAGGCGGCCTAAAACTTATATATCATAGAGTACAATGCCACAGATACATCATTTCCATGGAAATGGGAAAAATTAAAGGGTGATGCAAATGAGGTCAAACCACAAGAGTAGACATTGAAGTTAGAGTATGTTGCAGATGAAAATCATCTCCAATGTACATTGAATTTTTGCTAAATTCCGCTGATGCTTGTGTGTCATAATAGAATCTACAACTGTCAGAGAATTACATGATAATGAAGTGATAAATGCCTTTATAAAATATTTTATTTGGGGTACCATGTGAATTATCAGAAATGTCGGTTAGAGTTGTAGAAAACGAGATATGAAGAAAAATAACAGATAACTGATCACACTCTTATGCAAAAATAGAATATTTATTACAGAAATCCTGATAATCTAAGAATTAATATATAGTTTAAGCAGCAAAATATAGGGAGCACATGTCACACCTCAGAACTGACATATATGCTAATATAAATTTAAAGCCAATTCCATCTCTCTTGGGAATGTAGTCACCACATTATGCTGGAAAACCAAATAATAATAAAAATAGAAAATATTTTAAAATATATCCTTTTGAATAGAACCTAACTCATAGAAAATTGTTCGGTTTTGTATTGATGATTACCGATCCACTTTGAATCAACTGCTAACCACGTGGAAAATAGATTGAGATTATGTGCAACTAATATTCTTTCTTATGCAATTCTTTATTTCCGCGATATCGTTTAAATTGAGATAGCAAACAATAGCTTTACAAATTTATTGTGGCTTGCCAATCTTGAAGCCAAACCGAGTTACCGCTCGACGTTGAGAGCTTAAGGAAATTATATAAATCTACCCAGAAAGATATTTTTAACAAAAGAAAACAGGAGTGCTTAACTTGAAATGAAATATATTGAAGACAACTCTCTTTCGGAGCTTTCCAATTGTATCACTGGAGAGGAAATTGGTGGCAAAATTTTGACTTGCCGATTGGAATCTTTCACATGTGAGTGTGGTGGTTCGTCTGACTTTTTTAGACCAGTAAATTACTTCGCAAATAAGGAATCCCTTGCGTTTACTAGGTAAACGAGCAGGAGAGGATATAAAATTATCGAAGAAGCTAGATAAAGAGATGTGTGAACTTGCCGCGAGCCCTGGATCCAGCAAACCAAACTTTGGATCCCTTAGTAATCATTCAGTACGCCGAATCTTAATTGATTTGATCATAACCATGAATGCACATTTTCCAGATTATGACTTTAGTGCTGCAGGCGTTGACCATTTTAGAAAACAATCATCTTTGAAGAAGATTCAAAATACTGTAAATTCAATGCTTGCCGACTTACCTCGAAAATATAATTTTAATCTTCTTGACGTGCTGTGGGCTAATGTGAACCAAAGTATAAATCTTCGGCAATGTCAAATATACTCCTATGTTCCTGATGTTGAGACTGGGGATCCTTTTTCTGATGGCAATCTGTGGTCTTTCAATTTCTTCTTCTATAATCCACAAATGAAGAAGATGCTTTATTTTACTTGCATGGCTCGTGCAATGTTTGCCCCTCTTTCTATTCCTGAAAGGTATGATGATGACGAAGAGGATGATGACATTGAGTCTAGTCGTGCATCCTCAAGTGATTGTAGAGCTTCTGATGACGATTTTTCGATGGATATATAGAATTATGGTAGTGCAGCTAATCTGTAAAATTGTGATGAAAAGGTGGTGTATTGTATAAGCTGGTGTTAATGTTGCTATTGACTTTGATTAGTTGCTGTATTATTACTACTCTTTATTAAATGGATAATTTGCAAATACAGTATTTCTCCTTTATTCACATTTTGTTAGTTTGTGAAGGATTCAAAATTTTGTTTCAAAAAATATTGCATGCATGTCCTCAGTTTAAATAAAGCACTAAATTAAATGTATCACTTAAAATTATACTTCAATATAAACTAATGTCAAATTGGTGTATTTGAACTAATGGGTATCATAGATTTATTTTATTTACAGAAAATGCTTACCTTAAAGTTTTGCTGGGATTTTAATGTCAAAAAGTTTATTGGAAATTTATTCCTTTTACATGCAACTTAAAAATCATTTTGAAATGGATTTACCCATCATCAAAATTTAATGTTCGTCTCTAATTGAAAGATTGAATCAACTAATAATCATGAGATTAGGAAGATAACAAATTTAAAAGATTTGGCATTTGGCTGGCCTCGAAGATTTTGTCACGTAGTGACATAAAAGTGCAAGTAAATATAAATATGAAAAAAGTGCAACATTATAGATTGCGATTAGATTATATGCCGAAAAAGGTATCTCAAGATTTTGAATTGTTTGTTTTCTAAATCAAATAATCTAGAAATGACTCAAAAACTATCGAACAAAACCAAACAAATTTTGTAAAAAGAAGTGATTCTTACTCATAAAAGTCTCACAAACTTATCTCGTGCTAGTTTCAATAAAAAATATCCTCTGCTGTAAGAAAGAGTTTATTTCATTGTTCCCGACCATCAAGAATGTAAGCACGACATATCCTAAAATATTCGAATGAGTGCCCTTTCCTTGGAATGAATGAGAATCGTTTATCATCAATTTAAGACATTTGTTGCCTGATGAGCTGTCTGTGCCATTTTCGTATGCCGTTAAATAGCGATTTGCTCTTTCACTTCTAGTAAGAATAATTATGTCCGACCTTCATCCATAAAAGAATCTGTTTTGTCGCCACAAATGATTTTATTTTTCCAATGTAATGGAAATATAAAAAATTGATGACCACAAGTCTTAAGTGCTGAAAAAATTACATTTTTGTCATGCAAATTACTTTGTCCTGTACAAGACACTGAATTTCATAAATAGTTTGCTATTTACCTGAATAAGTTCAGCAACAGTATTTTTGGCAATAATTTATGCGATTAACTAACAAGTAAATATAGATCGTGAGAATTTAGTTTATGCATCAATTTTTTTTAGTAAGAACGATAAATTTTAAATAGATTCTTTAGCACTTAGCGGTACAATTCGTACATTATTATATAGAGTGATCAAGGCATCAGTTACTACTTTTTCATAACTTTATTATATAATGTGATATTGTAAAATCGATTCAGATCTTTCAGAATCTCAATTGTATATCTTTTAACATCCTATTATACCTTAAAATGTATTTACATTGTTCAAATGATTGCCCCAAATATTGATTATTCAAGGTTAATAGTTGAAAAATAGACACAATTTTGAAAAAAATTACATCTTCAGCTTCCAAATAAATTCAAATTTTAAGATTTTATCTTATTGCTTTCAGGATTTGAGTAAATATATCATATGCAAGTATCAATCCGTAGAGCAAGCATATGATTTTCCGTATTGTTTTGTGAAATATGAATACCAATTTAAACATACATGAAATACATTTATATTCCAAACCTGAAAGTAAAAATTGCATTTAAATACTGATGAGTAAAAATTGAATGTCATTGTTCATTTTAGTACTCCAAATCGCTGAGAAACGCATCAATTATGCGATGTATACACTCCAAAACTCATTTTGCAGGACTTCGACTTGGGCTTTCATTATTACGTTTTCGATGATGTTTATCCAAACTAGGGTTCGATATAGAACGAGATCTACCTTTAACTTCTGATGCTGAACGAGATACTGAGCCAGAATATGACCGAGAACGCCGACGATTTTTATCATGCAAATTCTTTCGGTCACGACTACGGCTACGACTTCTACTTCGGCTCGAACGGCGACGAACTGGCGACCTAGAAAGTCTCTTTCGACCCCCAGGTCGTGGAGAATGACGCGGTTTATCTCGTTTCATGCCTAATTCTGCGTACGATTTTTGAGGGCCATTATGTCTTCGTAGAGTGCCTAGTCCACTGCCAAAGCGGCCTGAATTCGGTCCAACACGGCGATTTCCACGTTGCAGTGGTGATCTGGGGCGCATAGGTCGCATTCCTCGGTTGCCATTATCACGTGATCGATTTGGGGGAGGAGGCGGTGAGACTTTTTTTTCTTTCCTCTTATTGAAGAGAATAAATGCCACCTTCAAGTAATTACCATCGAGCTGTCCTCCATCGAGGTACAGCTGTGCTTGTTCAGCATCAGTGCGACTAAGAAATTCAACAAAAGCGTAACCTTTGGGAAGATTGACCTTTTTATCGACAGCTAGTTCTACTTTTGCAATTTTGCCATAGTAACCAAATATTTCCTGCAAATGACCAGCCTTTACGTTTCTACTCAAATTACTAACATGTAAGACTGTTGCTGGTGAAGGACTGCGGGGCTTAGCAGGTAAAGGTTTTGGCTTTGACACAGGGGGGCTTCTTGAATAGCGGCGACCTCGCCGCTTGGAGGAACTACGAGTATCAGAGCGCCCTCTGCGAGCACTCCTTCTGGGTCTACTAGAACTTCGAGACGAGTTAGAAGACGATGATTCGCTTCTGGAACGGGAGCTAGATCTATTTTTTCTATCATTAACTGCGTTTTTCTTTTTTCGATCTTTTACAATTTCCGCCCCATTATTTCGGTTACCTCGACTGCTCTGCGATGCGGATCTAGATTTTGATCGTTTTGCTGAGCGAGATGAAGACACAGAACGCTCTCGGGCCATATTCTGTGTTGAAATCTCAGTATTGTGAAGTACAACCTACACGGTCAAGTTTTAGTGCAAAAATTAAATTTTGTTGTGGTGACTAAATTAACTAATTCAAAAAATTGATTTGATTTCAATTCACAGTAAGACAGTTGGATTTTAATAACGTTGATCTGTTTTGTATATCATCACTATTTTTTTATGAATTATTTACATTGAAAGTCATATCGGTATAATTGGACACTTTCTCCTGTACGTTGGAGTAATTTAATTCATTGAGGGAATCAGCTTTATTAAGTTTTGACCCTGCACTACGCTGGTTTTCTTCTAAGCCTTTCTTTCTATAATGGATACAAATGGACATCATCAATTTGAAAGAGCCAATGAAGGTGGAGGAGAGCGACCGCGAAACGTTGGTATATTAGCCATGGAGGTCTATTTTCCAAGCACTTTCGTCGACCAGGTCGATCTCGAAAATGAAAATGGAGTATCTGCAGGAAAATACACAATCGGATTGGGCCAAAATGGCATGGCGTTCACTGGCGATAGAGAAGATATAAACTCAATTTCGCTAACTGCTCTCGCAGGATTGCTTGAAAAGTACGATATAGATTGTAAAACTATTGGCCGTCTTGAAGTCGGTACAGAAACCTTGTTGGACAAAAGTAAATCGACTAAGACTGTGTTGATGTCGCTCTTTGGCGCTAACACTGATATCGAAGGTGTTACCACTATTAATGCTTGCTATGGTGGAACAGCTGCTTTCCTTAACTCCATAGCTTGGGTAGAAAGTAGCATATGGGATGGGCGCTATGCAATTGTCGTCACTGCGGATATTGCTGTGTATGCAGAGGGACCCGCTCGACCGACTGGTGGATGCGGTGCGGTAGCAGTCTTGATTGGACCAGATGCACCACTTGCTGTAAATTCTAGATGCCGCACATCGCACGCCACAAATGTTTGGGACTTTTTTAAACCTGATATGGACAGTGAGTACCCTCGGGTAGATGGGGTATTAAGTCAATCATGTTATCTTCGTGCCATTGATGACTGCTACTCAAGGTTTGCCCAGAAAAAAATTTTAACGACTGGTGTCCAATCCTATACTTCCAATTCTGCAGATCATTTCTTATTTCATTCTCCATACAACAAGCTTGTGCAAAAATCGTATGCTCGTTTATTTTATAATGATGCCAAGTTTTTCTATGACTCTGGACGTGAGCTTCCTGCCCATTTATCGACACTTCAACCATGGATGAATGTTCCCATTGAAGACACTTATACAGATCGAGGGCTAGAAACTGCATTGAAACATATTGCTGCGCCATCATATAAAACACAAGTAGCTCCTGGCTGTTGTCTCAGTCAAGACATTGGAAACACTTACACTGCAAGTGTCTTTGCTAACATTGCCTGCCTTGTAGATTCCATGGGTTCAAATCTTTTAAATAATCGTGTAGTTGTTTTCTCATACGGAAGTGGTTCTGTTGCTACTATGTACGAGCTCATTGGTCGAGACACTGATTCACCATTCACATTGGAACGCATGAGTAAAACACTTCAGATAAAAAGTCGACTCGCAGATCGTGAGAAACTTCATCCTACTGAACTTAATGCCGCTCTTACTGCTCGGGCTGCTGCACATGGCAAAACTTCATTTATTCCTTCCTATCCTATTAATCGCCTTTTTCCAAAAACATTTTACCTTTCAGAAGTTGCTGAAAACGGTATCCGTGAGTATTTGCGCGTTCCAGATTTCATAAATCGCACGAAAGGCGGACCATTAAAACCCCAGGACAATGTAAAAGTTTGTAATTTAAATAAAGATTTGTCAGCGATCAAAATTGACTCGATAATGCGTCCAGCAGTGGTCGTGGGAATTGCATGTGGGTTGCCTGGCCAAGAAAATGTATTTGAACCAGACAATTTAGAACGACTTCTTGGGGGGCAATCATGCATTTTCCCTCTTGATTCTACCAACATTAGTTCTCTGCTTGAAAAGAATGTTGTACAGGTGAGTTATGCATAATTTTTAGCACTTTCTTCTCTATAGATATGGCTTTGCTTTTTTCCTCAATAAAAAGTAAGAATCTACAGAATATTGCAATACATTGAGCCTCAATTTATGAATTTCATTTTTGTTTGTTTTATTATATTCAGATTACAAAAAATCCGCCAGCAAGAATCCCAGTGTTAAATGACGATCAAACAATAAGAGTTGCTGCACGACTTGGAAATATTGATTTAACTCAATATGGCGTCACTGCTAGCATTGCTGCCACCATGGACAAGGCAGTGCAGGTCAATTCTTTGTTTACAATTAAGTAGAAAGATTTTGATTTGTTACTTTCTGTATCAGGAAATATTAAATGGTATATTATTTGTTACCATATCTGTATATGAATATTTATTCCATGGTTACATTTATGATATTTACAACAGCCTTAAATATTGCACCTAAGTAATAACTTTCCAGGCAATAATTTCAAAATCAATTTTTTCAATGGGGCGAATCTCATATTGTAGGTTGCCGTTGCTGCTGGTCTAGAAGCTCTCCGAGATTCAGGCATTGTAAAAGGTGGCTGCAATCCTGAAGACTGGCGTCTACCAGAATCTATGCAAGACAATACAGGTATTGTATATGCAACTAGCTATCCAGCCATGGATGCGGCTATAGGCGAAGTGATGCGCTTTTTACGAAGTCGTTGTGTTACTCGCGCGCACAAAGGCCGACTTGTAGCCGCTCTTCGCGAGCGCCTTCGAGCTCATGGACAAATATCAACTGCCGACGAAGAAAGTTTAAGAAGTCTTGAACATGCCGTTATTACAAAGAGCTCAGTGGACTTGCTTTCACAGGATTGCGACAAAGATTCTGAAGTTGATGATGATACATATGAATTTGATCGTAAATTTCTTTTCCGTGTATTGGTTCTCGGCAATGCTCAACTTGCGCAAATTATTGGTGCACGTGGACCAAATATGCAGACTAATGCAGCATGTGCAGGGTCGACGCAAGCTGTTGCTATGGCTCAGGATATGCTTTCACTTGGTCGGGCCACCAGAATAATTGTCATTGCTGGGGATGATGCTTCTGGGGATGCTTTGCTTCCCTGGATTGGCAATGGATTTCTTGCTTTAGGGGCAGCTAGTATATCCGCGGACCCAATACAGGCATCCCGCCCTTTTGACTGCATGCGTAATGGAATGATTCTTGGGTCTGGCGCAATTGGTATGGTGCTGGAAACGGAAAGCAGTGTAGTAAATCGGCCTTTAGGATATCAAAGATGCGCGAAACTTCTCGAAACACAGATAAGTAATAGCGCACGTCATGGAGCCAGCATGGACCTTGTCCATATTGCATCCGAAATGGAAGTCTTTTTGAAAACTGTTGAGTTACGCCATGGGATTACTCGAAAGGATATCGCGGAACACGGTGTATATTTTAGCCATGAGACAGGCACGCATGCCTCGCCAACAGCCTCATGCGCTTTCAATGAGGTATCTGCACTTCGTCAATGTTTTGGGTCTCTTTTAGAAAAATTGACAATTATCAACACTAAGGGCTTCACGGGTCACCCTATGGGAGTAAGTTTCGAAGATGTTGCTGCTGTTGAAGTACTTAGAAAAAAGATTCTTCCGCCTACTGCAAACACTATAGACGTTGATCCTATCCTTGGTATTCTAAAGCTGAGCCGTGGAGGGCCATTCAATGCAAAATATGCATTTAGATTTGCTGCTGGATTTGGAAGCCAAGTTGCTTTTGCCTTGTACTCCGCAGTCGATGCTTGAAATTCACAGTAATATGGAATTTTACAAAAACTATCAAATGGTTTTTATTTAATAAATTACAGGTGGTATCACATGTTTATTTAGTATTTCACTTTTTCCTTGTTTATTTATTAAAGAATAGATCTCAAGCAATACAAAATTCTAAATTAATCCTTTGGTACAGTCCAATTTATTATTTTACTTTGGAAAATAGTTCTCTAGGTGACACTATAGTGGCTTAGAACTGACTTTATGAGATTGCATAGAGGATAATATGCTCATGCATAATTTCATCTTCTAACAGTTAGAATAAAGCTTCAAATGCCTTCAACTCACCAGGCTAAGTAACTCATACGATAGATTTGCCGCTTTCGACAAAATAAGCTGAGAAGCAATTATTCTTAAGAGTACAACTTTGACCAATGAAAAGTGCAGTGTAATGGTTCATTTAAATCCCTCAGCATACTCAAAAAAATGATGAAAAATATTGAGTACTAGGTTATGTTGTTAGTGAAAGTAGAACGACTCAAAGAAGTTGGTAAATATGTGGAATCTACTCGGAAATCTTCTAGCCAGTACACGACATAAAGTTCATGTACTACATATCGATGATCTGTTAGTATAATTACTTGTATTTAATACCACACCACTGTAATGATATCTCTAATCCGATATATTCGATTTACTGATAATTTTTGGAGTAACCGATGGTATCAGTTTATGGAATTCTAAGTCTGTATCTACTCCTACTCAAGATATGTATACTAACAGAGGAACAAAATGAAAATCCAAACTTTTGAAAATTCAGTCATAAAAAGCGTTGTAAAACTACGAAAAGAAAATATGATTGAAAAAACTTAAACTTATTTGCCGGGTTGGTTTGCCGTATATTAATAATATATGGCTACTTAATAAGCAGGATTTGTCTTTATCTTAAGAAAAATAAAGGGTTTTTAACCTTTTGAAAAAATGGATGAAGAACTCACAATATTTGCAGATGTACCTATTTTTTCAACATGAAAAAATCTCTACACGAGATACATTATTATTGTGCTCATGTTGAAATAGCTGGATTTCTTAAGCAGCCTCAAAATACCTCCTTTTTACTGTACTCTAACAGTAGAAAATTCAATGACAGTAGTTAAAAGTTCTATGAAATTAACAAAATATCATCAATTTGGAATGAAACAAACTCTTCAAATAATATTAGCATGCATCTATGTCACATTGATGCTGAGTCTGTCTTTCACGACTGAATTGAACTTGAAAAATTTGCAATTCAATTTTTTTCAAATATCATTTTTCTTAGTACTACATTGAAATTACAATAAAAAGTTACAATAAAAAAATTCTACTGCTATTTATCAACAAGGCCTTCAAATTAATACGCATTATATAGACTTCCGTTCCCCCCTCCTCCACCCTTACTAATTTCTCAACTATAACTTTACATGGCTACCTAGCTTGAAAATGTAGATTGCAGGTTAAAGATATAGTCGATTTAAATGGTTACAGTGAAAAACTAGACAAATTTGCTTTCTCATTTTTTGAAAGAATATATTTTAAGTGTTAGATTCCTTATCATATTTTATCCCTATAAGATTGTAACATAATAGATAAATGTACCAACACTTAAAAAGTAAGCAAAAATCGGTTTTAATTCAATAACATCTGTAAAGCCAATAGTGCAAAGACAATTTTAAGCAGGGTGACAAAAAGTAACATTGATGTTTATATAGTTTAAAATGGGCATTCATCTTCCTGATCAACATGTCCGTATGTATTTTCAATCATTTTAAATACCTCGTCCTCCAGCCAATCTACCACATCATGTGGAGTATAACGATCGTTCGCAGATCGCGCAATAGTGATTAATGCTGGCCGCAGTGGCAGTAAATCCAACAGATACTCTTTCATTGCTTCGAGCAATGATATCATATCTTCTTTTGAGCTCATATGACAGGGTGAAGTAGCTGCACATAACCCAAGCATATTAATCTTTTCACGTGCCTCTACTGAAAGAATATCCACCAGATTCTTAAATTCCTGCACCAAATTTCCCCCAATATCTTCTGGATATAGCTCTATAAGTGACTTCAATGTATCCTCTTCGTTCAGGCATTTCTTTTTTCCATCCAAGCAAAGCAGGTCTGCTACTGCATTTGAAAATACTAATTCACAATTAACTTGTTCGTAATGTGAAAGAGTGGTATGAATACCCCGAAAAATAGGCTTTGCATAGACATTTACAACAAGTTGTGAAGATTTGTCTCCTAGCAGTGAACGAAGCATATTCAAGTGAGGGTTTCCAGTACAAAATGTGTCAAGACAGATATCAAGGCCCCAATGACCTTCATTAAGACTAATTTTTTTCTCAATATTGGGGAGAATCGGCAATACATGGAGCTTAAGAAGGTTAATATCTTTCAGTGCATCTTCGGCATAGCACACTCTGTCATCCACATAATAAGGTGCTTCACTATGAACACCCACACATCCTAATCATAATAAATATTTAAAAAAATTGGTATCAAACAGAGGTGCACAATGAACACAGTATAAAGGGGAAAAAGCGTTAGACATTATTAACTGTCTCAAAACGAAGAAAAATTTTAAACTTGTTGGATACTGATAAAAAAGGAGCGGAAAAGATACTACGACAGATATCGTCATGTAATAATAAAATTTTAGTATGGCTTTGTATTGGTAATACATTACTTCATAAATCTGCACTATAAAAGTTATATTTGACAAATTTGACAGACTATGAAATAGATTAAATTGAAAACTAAGATATTGAAAATATCGTTCAAGTTAAAATAATAATCATACAGTGCTTTTACCAGCTCACCTGTTGACTTTATTATTCCCACGCCAATATCATGCTGACCATCTTGAAATTGATGAGCCCAAGGCGGCCGAAACCACCATACTTCCGTTAAATGTCCTTCAAAAACGAGAGGAAGAATCCACTACTACAAACAAATACACGACCCCTGGTAGTAAAAATTGAAAAATAGCATTGCCAAAGAAGAATACTAGATAAATGACCTAAAAGAATACCTCAGCAATGCCCCCAGAACTTGTCTCTAGTGCATTATATAGATCAAGTGGCTTGAAAAAGATATCCGATGACAAATCTTTAGTGATTGCTAAATCTGGATGCGCATCGAAATGAACCATCTGTAGCTTATTCATTGGCAAGGCCTTACGTCTCATGGCTAGGTGCCAAAACGGAAGGGCGTCATTGTGGTCATCGACAACATGATATGGTATTGGCAGCGCGCACTGCTTTTTTGGAATGCTGGCCTTCAAAATAGAAATACAGCAATGGACACCAAAATACTTGCTTTCGATGGAAGTTCTAACAATAAATTTATAGGTGTAAAAAAGGATTGATGGCTTGATGAATTAACTTCATAACCAATTTAGATATCAACACTGCTTGAAATGATAATTTAAAATATAAAGCTGAGATATGTATATGAAAGTTAATTTTGAAAAATATTATGTACGGCAATATAGAACTTGGGTAAATAAATTATTATTTTTATTTATCCACTAATTTTTAGCCTCATAGCTATTTTACATATTGCACTACTGAAAGAGTTAATTTTGGAGTCATGACTTGTAAATTATTTCACTGAACTTGAAATAAACTTGTGAGTCTGGAAACTTCCAGCAAATAGATTTTTTTCCCAAAGCAAAAATGCATAGAAATTGAGCTTGATGAAGATGGTGTTTGGGAGAAAGGTATACAATGAAAAATTACTTATTTACTTTAAAATCAAATGCCAACTTTGAAAACAGTCTCATTTATTTTAAATGAAATTGAATGGCCATATTTTTTCTGCCTTTTTAAATTAACAAAACTATTTACTGTATTAAAGTGTCCCGCAATTCATCAAATTGTATTTTATATGTTTTTCCCTAAGCCATTATAACTTTTACTTACCTTTTCATCAGTCAGCAAAACGCCCTTTTCTGACATTTTTGCAATTAAACTCTTTCTAAATTTTTCCTCGATCAAATTTTGTTTAACATAATCCACTCTAGACCTTTTACGTTTTATCATTAACGATTGGCTGTTTTCCGCACAAATATCATTGATATTGTTGATTCGCACATTGTCATCTGAAATATTTTTTCTTTTATGTTCGGAATATTTTATGGGTAGTGATGATGCTACTGGAAACTCCGATCTTTTTCTAGTCACATCAACATTCTCATCCATGCGGACTTAGAAATTATAACTGATTAATTTATGAAGAATCTCTCCTATATATTTGATCAATTAATTTTATCAAAGAAAAATTAACAAATTGGGAACTCATGTGTACATACGAGTAATTATTTGGCTTTAGCTTTTGCCACGTGGCAGCATATTATTTATCTGATACTTTATGGTAAAGCAAGACATGAAAGAAAAATCAGATAGAAGATCACAGGATATAAACTAGCATTCGTGTATCTGAAGGTAAACGTGCCATTTCGAGAAATTCTCGAATGACCAGTGTAACTTTACATTCCTATTGAGCTCCATCATTTTTCTATCGGGATGAAACGATTAATTGTTACCTCCTACCGTGATTTTTGTTCAGATGGTCAATATCCCTAAAGAAAGGCGTACCTATTGTAAGAAATGCTCAAAGCATGCCGTACACAAAGTCTCGCAATATAAAGCAGGAAAAGCTTCAAATTTCGCTCAGGTTAAAAACATGTTTATGATTTAGAGTGCAAATTTTTTAAAATTTAATTTTTCAAAGAGAATCTTAAACCTTCGTAACTGGTATTGCGTGGAGATGTAAATGTTTAGAAAAACTATTTTTCCAGAGTGTAGTATTTTTTATTCGTGAGTCTTTAAATCTCCAAAATCATCTATTTCAATGCTATGTTTTTTACATTCGTTCGATTTTTCCCCTGCTAATTGTTACTGTACTTATTAATGGGTAAAAACATCTTGCAGAAATATTTCAGCTAAATATTTTAACAGGGAAAACGTCGTTATGACCGCAAGCAGCAAGGGTTCGGAGGTCAAACTAAACCGATCTTTCATAAAAAAGCAAAGACAACTAAGAAAGTCACACTCAGACTAGAATGCAAAGTTTGCAAAGTAAAAAAGCAACTGGTCATTAAGCGCTGCAAGCACTTTGAGCTCGGTGAGAAGAAGAAGGCAACTGGTCATGTCTATTAAATGTAGGATATTTCTTCCCATGAAATACATTTGCATTTATCGCCATGTATCTTTTTTCTTTTCATTGCTTGTTATTTTGCTGTAATATGTAGAAAGCAGCACGCTTTTTATAGTGCACATTTCTATTTCCCCCAAAGTTTTAGTTTCCCTATCAAAATCTGAGATATAGTGGAATTTGGATTTAATGTGTTGCATTGAAAAATAATTGTCGCACTCGTTTATGACCAATATTTCAAATCCGGTTGTTTAATTTTGATTTTATTTCATGGTAATTTTGAAAATATATTTATTATGCTGCAATCCTCGAAATCCACTCGAATAAAGTCTGAAATGTCAACAAATCTATCATGCTTTTGCTAGCTTGAGAGGCACAATATGCATGGAACTGAGGTATTATCTGAGCATTTCTTATAGCTCATATATATTTGGATAAAATTTGATGCATGGTAAGCTTATGCATGGTAATACTAATGTAATTACCACATCATTGTATTCTGTTCAACACTACAGTAAAATAAATTAGAAGGCTAAAAAATCTTGATGAGACAAAATGCCTAATCAATCAGGTTAGGCATAGGAAATAAAACTATATTTGAGATGGCCTTTCTGTATGATCAAGTTTTGGTATTGCTTTTCTGAAGTCATTTGGCATGTCTTTAACCTCTCATAATAAGTATTAGTGGTTTCTGATCACCATTTTTTGTAACTATTATGCAAGTTTCCCTGAGATTCAGTTTTGTAAACTGGCATTACTCATATCTTTTTCTTGGCACATAATTAACATGAAAAATTAGGTTTGGAAACTTTCCATTCATGCTCAATGCTCTAGTCTGATAAAGACTGCAGGATATTTTTATGCCCTGTAGCAAAAGTTGAAACTGTATCAGAAAGGCATTCCATACATTGATTTCATTCAAATTAGCTCTAGATTTATTGATCAGCACTGAGCTTAGATTCTATTTGTTGTAACTAATAATGATCTCTGCATGGACAGATAGCTGGTAATCATCCTATTTTCCTGTATGCTACTTTAAAAAAAAACAGTGTATTAATGCCTAGTAACTAGCTCCTATGCATTGTAAAAGAGGAGACAATTGAAGAGAAGTTTGAAGAATTCGTAGAATATTTTTTTTGCGATACCAAGATCCATCTTGAGTGCTATATCGACACAAGTTAGCATCTTACACCTTTAGCATCCGATCATGTCTCAATCGAAAGGCAATCATAGAAAACTCACCAAAATCTGTCTATCAGAGTTATATAGACGCAAATTTACCTTGCTGTCTTTTCATTCATGACTGAATTGCAGCAATCAAGATAGAAAAATTAATTAGAACCATTGAAAACCCATTAGTTGCATAAAAGCATATTACGATATAAAGTGCTACATTTCACAATAAATGTACCATTCTTTAATTAAAGTTCAAGCATAGTTCTTTTAGAACTTTGACTCATATCTTTCTTTGAAGCACTATGGACCATCAAGACGTTATGCAAGTTGAACCATAGAATATTGCGCTAAAATCAACTTAAATACGATGCCTGCTAAGAATACTACGAAAATGGATGTTTTGAAAAGTATCTCGATATTGCGCAGATGGCATATTGTCAAAGTTTGCAGTGTTATCTATTTCTTTCTTCAGCTGTCTTTTGTCAGCGCATATACATGTACTGGTGTACATTCATCGAATCGAGTGTATCGAATCGTATCCTCGAGGTTAGTTAGTAATATTGATTCAAGGAGACGTCGTTCCTGTAGTGCACATCAGCTTGCGACACCTTCCCGCTTGCATTGCTTAACGGAAATAAGAGGAGGAGTTACTGATTATGATAAAGATGATAATACTCAAGAAGTGCGAGTTGTACGAGAGCAGATTGGATCAAAAGTTTCGCACGTTGTTTGGGATCCCAAAACTATGCGCTTCAAAACTCAAAATGATCGCGAGAAAATGACAAGAAAAGCTGACCGCATGACTCTGAGGGTAAAAGAAATTCGGGCTTTTTTTAAGCATTATTTTATTCCCGAAGACGTCAGTCCTGACTACGTGAGCTTCACTCGATGGCGAGTATTTCAAAGATTTGTTGCTGCAACAGTCAATGTGCTTGGTACGAAAGCCTTATTGCTTGCTTTGGGTATTGAATCTAAAAGCATTGGAGCAGCTGCCGTCACCAGTTGGGTACTTAAAGATGCTTTAGGTAAAATTGTTCGTATTCTCTGGGCAAGTAAAATGGGCCGTCGCTTTGATAGCGATGCTAAGCGATGGAGATATCGGTCTAGTTTGCTGTATGCAACAGGAAGTGGCCTAGAAATTATTACATATGTGTTTCCTGCTCTTTTTCTTATTCTTGCAACGTTTGCAAATGCTCTTAAACAAATGAGCATGCTGACTAGTAGTGCTACTCGGAACACAATCTACCGAAGTTTTGCACGAGGTGAAAACATTGGCGATATAACTGCAAAAGGAGAAGCTCAGATAGCTTGTACAGATCTTCTAGGAATGTTGAGTGGCATTTGCTTGAGCAGAATTCTAGGTGCGTAACACTAGTTAGCTCTTTTTAGCACATAACTCACTGTATTCAGCAATTTATTCATCAAAATGATTGTACCTTATTTTATATCTTTTATTCAATATGCACAATTACATTTTCTATCTTTTTACAAGTTTACTACATTGTTTTCAGGAAGCAGCAGGATAAGTATAGGTTGCGCCTACATGCTGTTAAGCTCTATAGACATTTTTTCTATCTATAATGAAATCAGAAGCGTCGTGTTCACTACACTTAATTATGAGCGAGCTTCTTTAATTGTGCAAGATCACTTGTCAGGTGTCAATTTTCATCAAGGTGAAAAGAAAATGCACAGAACGGGATGTCAAGAGCCATTTTCGACACCTTCAGGTATTTCTCAAAGGGAAAATATCTTCTTAGCCAGTGCCATGAAACCGACCTTGTTTCGAACACTCAGCCGAACTGGTATTAAGGCTGATCAGGTTGAGATTCTAGCTCATATCTTTCAAGGGGAAAACTACATGTTGGTGTTTAGTGAACGCGTCGGTTTAAGCATCGTTTTACGCTTTGGAGCCAATGGCAGAGATATTTTGAGGTGCATTTTGCTTTGAATTTTTCATCATTTGTTAATATGCACAATGCGTTTGTTAGTCCTAAATTAGAACAGCAATATTTTCCTACCTATTCTCATTACTAATATATTAATTGTACTGCAGATCGTTGCTAGCTCTAGGGCATATGGAACAAAGTCTTCGTGTTTCTGGCCTTTCACAAAAGCACTATCTCAGCAGCACAGACCATATAAAAAAGCTTGAAAATCCAAAACGATCCAGTTTATCTTGGGACCAGATTGTTGAAGCAACATTGTCATCTCAAAAATATGCTGTTAAAGAATTTGAGTATTTCTCTAATGTACTTCAAACCCTTGGATGGAATACGGATAAGTTTATGTTTGGGAATATTAATCGTAGGTCGGAATGGGATATCAAGTTATGATTCAGCATTTGTCAGCATATTTTAGACATTGTATTTGCCTAAGTAGGTATGACCTTCGTCAATGCTGTGAAGTACCCCATGAAGTTTCAAAGAGTCTTTGAACTTTGTTTTAGAGAAGAGCTATTAAAGCTTCAGCCAAACTCTACAAAATACCTAGCTTTCCTATTTTACTACCAGAATCACATTTGTAAAATAATACTTTCTTTCCGTTTTAGCATGGTTTTGCATTATGTTATTAAATTATATGGTATCATATATAACACAGGCAGCTACTTAATTATTTAAGACCCTGATAACGAAAATAATTACTGTAAATTTCGAGACAATTTTGGATTCGAAAAGGATAAATAATATGATGTCTTGGATCTTGCGTTTTTGATATAAGTGCCGCTTTGAATTTTCTAGTTTTATCGTTCTACATTTTTATTTTCTCAAATGTGATAAATGCTCAAGGATATTGTTGGGCCTTCTAACACCATCCATAGTTTTCAAATTTAAATAACTTAATGTTGATAAATAAAGCTATATAGCTCTCGAACATAATTATCTCTGTTTCAATTAAATCTTACAAGACAAGGCCTGCAATTTCAATGTTTTTACCGCCTATAAATTAAATGGTTAAGGGGATGGTGCAGTGGGTAGAGTTCTGAAAATGAAAATATTTCGTCATAAGAATTTCCATCCGACGAAATTTTCATTTAATGTCGCGAATAAATAATTAGCTTAGTTCTTGAGAGTTCAGCATTTGGACTATGAATTCATTTTGAAATAATCTTAAATAAATAACCGACCTAGTAGTGGAAGACTGGTTGAAATAAAGTTACATAGCACACAAAATGGGGCTTTTACCATCATAACTTATATGACGCCTATTTTAATTATCATTCAAATATAAAAAACTACTGTTTTTTGGCCTTTCGTATTCTGAGTACTTATGGCTTGGTACAGAACACTGTAAATTGATGTTTCTATTCACACACACTTGATAAAAATTTACTCGAAAATTCAGAAACAAAAAAAATGCTATTAGGGGATATTCAGCTGCTCGAAAACTTAAAAATGGAAGAATACAGAAGAAATTACAGACTTTACTTTCAAAGAAAACATACAAAGACAGGTCATCATGTGAGTGAATCTATTAAACTCGATCGCATTGAATTAACAATATTTGCTGGTCCTTGGTCTTGTAACTTGAAAATACTTTCGAGTACACTAATTTCTGTTGATGTTGTGTGCAAGCCACAAAAAGCAGTCCAGTCATTTGCCACCAGACCAGCGCCGAGTACATCGCTACCTCGATTAACAGTCCTGTGACATCAATTTAAAGTGTACTAAGGCAAGATTACTTGTCAATTTATACTAGCATCAAATATAAATGAAATATAAGTTTTATTTAAAAGGGGAAACATAATCATTGACGTATTTATTATCATAGCATATTCTATTTATTGAAGATGCAATGAATATCAAATGCAGTTAGTACAACGTACCCTGCAACTAGTGGTATCTGCAGTAACGATGATAACTCTTCAATATCTTCAATTGACGTCCGTGGATGAACCTTATGAATCAAAATGAAGTAAAAAAGTCTTACACGTAAGTAAATTCAGCTCAACATGTACAATTCTTACCATGCCTCCTTGATTAGTTATAACAGCGTAGCTTCCCACTAAAGCATTTCCGGCAATAGTTTGCCGAAATACCTACCATACATAATTTGAATATTCTCTCAAAAGTGAAAAAGTGATAGCAACAAAAAGTCATGAAGAGCTAAAAATATTTCAGAACTTTTGTATAGAAAGTCCTTACCTCAACTCCTAACACATCTGATACCAAATCCTGCAATAAAAAAAATCAAATTTATGGCAAGAAAAGAACAATGATAAGCTGCTTATAAATCCTGTAAAAAGGACGAATTCGTACATAAATAAAAATATATTTAATTTCACCTCAGTCTCTCGATCCAAATCTGTATGCACCAAAGCCACATGATCATTTGTCACAATGCAATTCCCTAAAGCACTCAGTCTTTCCTCCTGTCAAATAAGAGTGAATTAATTTAGGAAGATGTTATTATTCAAATGAATTTTTATAAAAAATCTGCACATGCGTTGACTCAGGAATTCAAATTATTTCAAGCAAAACAAATATATTTCAACATTGCCTTTGAAATACTGATAGAAAATACAGTAGCATGAGCCTCGGAGTAAGATTTTCATTGACATGTAAGTCAAGTAATATTCACCGACAAACATTGAAAAGTAAAGCAACAACATTGTATTATATGATGAAGCCCTGAGCGGGTAACTTACTATTCTCTGAATTACTACTTTATCTGGCAATGAATTTCTCAAATGTTGAAGCTCTTGATCAGTTGTAGTGTTCGGAACTAATAAACCTCTTTGGTTTCCTACTCCGGAAAGAAATATAATAAATGTTACGAAAAAGCAATAACTTTCATGTTCTTCGCCGCAATAAAAAATTCCTGCAGTATTCACCTACTACGGCTCTCCCGACGAAACGGCACCCAGAAATTGATGTATGCACTACTGGGATGTGATCCGCCAATTCAGCCTCGAACACACTGCAAGGATTTAAGAGTTATAATCGTGGAAGAAATAATAAAAAGGCAATAAGAATAGATAAATACCTATAGAAGTTCTCACTACCACCGATGCTGCAGAGTGCATAACTGTTCGTTAGTTTAGAAAATACACCCACTTCGTTCGAATTCTCAAACTGAATGTTATAATATTATATTGTAGTCTTCATTTGAGAAATCAGAAACAACAGAGTTTAATTGGAGGTCAAGTGTATTAACCTGCGCACGAATTGCCATCTTATATAATCAGTCACGAAGACACGCTTAAGCAAGGGATGATATGGTGATGCAATTAATTTATGCTACAAGCAGATCCACAAATAGCATTCCAGGAAAGGTTTATAAAGTCACTCTGATTGGCGAAAATATCTCCATTAAATCGGTCAAAGTTGATTTCAACTTGATTTGGTTACAAAATATTTATAGTATGTATTAATATAAAACATGATCGTAAATTATTCAACACTCTAGACCTATATGGAAAAAAGCGAACATACACTAAGGCTCCGAGCAGCCGAAGAGTGCTCTAAATATGTTTGCAAATTTCCAGATATTACTGCGATTAGTGCATCTGAAATAAAGTTATTGAAGAGAAATGGCACAAGAGTACATTTGGTTGACGTGCGGGATTTTGAGGAAAGGAGCGTGTCGATGATTGAAGGGGCGATTTCCGTGCAAGAATTTGAGTATGCTCATAATAACCACATTTATGGGCCTGAAGCATGCTCAGATGTTCTTATCGTTCCTTACTGCACAATAGGCTACAGATCGGGGTTGTATGCTCAAGAGCTTATAAAGAGAGGATATTCTAACGTGCGAAACGGAGAGGGTATCATCATGTGGACGCATGATATTGGAAGTGGGATTGTTGATAAATCTGGAATGGAAGTAAAGAGAGTACATGTTTATGGACCACCTTGGAATCTCGCTAGTTCTGAATACGAACCCATAGAGTTTGGGGTTAAGAATTCAATAGTCCTTCAATTCCGTAAAATATCTAATCTCTTATCTAGAAAGAAAATTTGAACTGAAAGAGATTTCGCCGAATTAGTAAATCTAGATTATATTTAAACATGTACTATAATCAGTTCGCAACTAAATTGATCAAAATGATGTTCGCTATAATAAATCAAGATTTTATGTAAATGTGTAGCTTTCATTGTACCCAATGTAAATCTTGCTTGTTTTTTCTTATGCATCTGTTATTTAAACACGCAAGAAGTTTCTTGCAATAGTTATTTTATAAAAATATGTGTTATCTCATAGTCTCAATAGTATATGAATTTGACTCGAAATGATCGGGCAGTAACTATATGACAAATTTACTGCCCTGTCTGTTTGAAATTACACGATTCTTTTGTCCCCCTTGTCCCCTGTCCGAATCTCTTCCTCAGCATTTTGTCAAAAGTGCCATATTTGTTAGGGGTCCGAGAGTCTGAATATTTGAATTCATCTATTTTTACCCTAGAAGTAAATAATTAGAGAATACAAAATTACAGGATTCATTAAGCTTCTGGTTTAAATCTGTATGAACTAAGCACTTTATGAAAAAAGTACCATATCTGAATTATCTGAACTCACTTCCTGCAGAATCTCTGCGTCTGGATTTGGTTACCGAACTAAGTGCAAAAACAAAATATTTTCAAATATGGAAATATATCATTTTAGTATCTGTGCGTCTACTGTGGTATATCTCTCTAATCTATTTAATGTGCCCACTTTACTTTGTTCCCTCCATTTGGACAATTATCAAATGTGAAAAGCCATCTACCATTGCAAATAATTGAATCACTTTCTTGAAAAATACAGAATTGTATTTTCTAGAGATTTCATATTTGGAATAGTGTGGCAGTTTTATGAATAGCGTATAATACAGCATACTATTTGCGAGCATCTTTCTCATCAAGCAGTTTTTATATCAGCTTGTAACAAAGTCTTGAACTAAAAAGTACCAAAAATCAGGTCATTGAAATGTTCAAAATCTCGTATACCTTTGTCAGTAAAAATCCATCTATTACTTACAACATGTCAGCACCAGTTGTTCAACCTGTACAGACATAATCTTTCTTCACAGCTACTAAATTCTCATAGTATTGTTTTGAAGTAGATCCCTAAAAAGAGTCAACTACATGATTTTAATGAGAAATATAAGGGAAATTTTAAAAAATTTGCATTATAAATCTGACTGTATTTTCCTTTGGTGGTGTTTAGAATTGCAAATGCCATATGTTGACAATTAAGATTTGCTGAAAAATTCATCTTGCCTGGTATGTAAAACATTAAAAAAAATTGTCGAAAATTCAACTGCAACTGTTTCATATCCTATTCTAGAACATTCGTTTATACTCAAGTTGAAATTTTTATCTTCTAGCATCATTTACAACATTTACCACATTTTATATATTTCCTCATGTGCAGCATTTTGTTATTTATAAATCACTTTTTAATCACTCAAGAAAATGAATATGTTCTATCTTCCATCATGGCACACAACTCTTCAGTAGAATAAAGAGGTGATTAATGAGTTATCAAAAACAAAATTTTATGCTCAGTATGCTCAACCTTCAAAACCTACATTGATATCCTTACAGCTTTCTTATCACTTTTCCAGTTTCTACACTTTCCTGAAATCAAGCTGCTTGTTAATATCATGCTGTTTTAGTGCCATTAAAGTACCAGCATGAGATTAGTAAAAATTTTGTATTTTTATCAACCAATTTTATCAATTTGCTTTGCTGCTGTGATTTTAGTATAGCAGCAATTATTTCTACTCTCTTTTTTTTAGCAGGTCATGAACCTGACATTTTATCACTTTAAGTACTTTTTCTTTTGACTTTTTAGAAGCTATTTTTCCTTTTGTTCTTCTTAAACCTTTCTTTAATCATGCCCTAAAGTTTTCTTATATTTCTTAGTAGTACCATTCATCATAATTGCTGTGCAATGTGGTTACTGCAACTCATGCTTGTTTGAGTGCTTTTGCTGGTACCTTTTTCTACCTCTTAATCTTTCTAATTTCTACACTTCCATAAAATTACACTGTATTAGGTGTTGCTCTGTTTTTAATGTCATCAAAAGAGTAGTGCAATATAACTCAAGCTAGTTACTTTAATCTAGTTCAATAAATGTCATATATTATTGTCAATTTCCTTCCTTTTGCTTACATTTGTTAACTACTTTGCAGCTGCAATCCTAGTATTTCTCTTCAAATAAATTTTGCTGTGGTTGCTTTATCTCATGGTTCAGTTTCCTTGATCTTTTTTTCATAGTAATTTCTGTTAAAGATAGTGCCAAGTGACAAGTTTGATTGTTTAACTTTACTGCCTTATTTGATCAGTAGCACCAAACAGTGCTGACATGCTAAAATTATAAGCTTTGAGTAACAGATTCCAGATAATGCGTTCAGTTTTTATGTGATTGCTTAAGATTTTTTAGAGGTAAGTTAGTGCAAAAGTTTTGCAACTAAAATGGCAACGCACTTTTTGACTATGGCAAAGAAAGTTGCAGTAAGATAAACACATAATGGCATTGCAGCATGATAGACTCTATGATTTCAACATGGGTCTTTGTGAAAGATAAAAGGGTGGAAGAAAAGTATACAGCACTGTAGTTGGATCACAGTGTGAGGCAACAAAATAAAAAAATAGAAGATAAGAGTAAATTTAAAACAAGGGACTGCTATTTATCCCATGCTACAAAAGCATGCTGCTATAAGAGCATACTTCTATGGAAGTGTACCTTTAAAGGAGGAGTAGAAAAGTTGAGAAGTGAAGATAGAAAGTGAAATACACAAGAGCTTGTAGAATTCAAGATTGTCTTTTCAAAATTGGGAGGAACTTTACTAGAAACCAAAAAAATATTCTCATCTTGGTTGGTGGTGGTTCTGTAATTACAAGTAGATTGGAAGTATTGGTAAAGAAACGTCATGAAATGAACTGCTGAATTGTAGAACTGATCCTTGATCAATCACAGATATACAGATAAGATAGGTCACAATCTGGAATAGGAATTGGAGAATACATAGAAATCCTGATACTTTGAACTAACATACAAAGTACTACCCAGTTGTCTTTGATGTTGCATAAGACTGGTAATAGCTAATAACAGCAATTGAGTTTAGTGCTGATGTGTATTAAAGAATTGAAGGAAAAGAAAAGAAAAAGAAAAAAGAGTATACAAACAAAAGTATATTATTGATGATAGTGGATGACCGACAACTATAATCACTCAGCGACGGCGCCAGGAAAACCAGCATACAGCGCGCATTGTGATAATATAGAAGAGCAAAGAGAGATTATTCATTGTAACAATATCATATGGGCCGTATGAGGGTAACCTTGTGGGCCGCACAAAATATCTTTTGAAATTACAATCAAATTATTGATCCCAAATGACATTACAAAATAATGTTCTGTGAAAAGATGTATAAATTGGGGTAACATACAAGTTGAGTAGAATTTGGGTACTAGAGCAGTAAATATCCTAACAATGTGGTTGTTCACTGTTCTCTCCTTACAGCAAGAGTAGGCTGAGGACTATTGTATTGTGTAAGTAAATTTTGACAAAATTAGTAGTGCTTTGGATCAATGTAAATGTACCCTGATACATCATTGGTAATAGTGATACCTGGAAAAAGGCTGAGTGCAATGGTAACAAGTACTAAAAAATAGTCTTTGTATTTACTATTGCACCATGGGTGCAGACTCAAGTATGCCTAAAATTAAAAGATTAATATTGGTAACCATCAAAACATGACTACTTAACATGGTTTGTTTGTAGAGACAAGTCAGTACTACCAGCAGCAAGGCCAATGTTTACTGATGCCTGGTACTTGATGCATCAGCTAAGTTTTATATACTGAAAGTCTGTCAGAGAGAGTCAATACTTTGGTGAAGTATATGCCAGATTCTATATAGGCTTATGGGAAAGGAGGTGAGGGTAGCTGGCTGTAAAGATCTTTTTATTTGCCTGACAAATATACATGACATGTTTAGAGTCTTATGATTATAGCGTAATGGGTAGAGGATATAGTGGCAATTGTGGTCATTCATGATGTAAATCACAAAACAATATCTGTCTATAGCCCTGCTGTACCTTTTTCAGCTGAAGTTATAATGAAATTGTGTGTCTTTAATAGCAGAATAAAAATCTGATATCTTGTAGTGGAAAATATGCTAGCTCTTGGTACGCTAACACTGACGATTTGTGAATCATCACAATACAATAGTGTTAGGAATTAACTCCTTTAGAGATTAAATCTATTTTTATAGCTGTGGTCAGTTTTCATTTATGACGTTCCAAGTAAATTTGCTGCACAGATGCCAGTATGGTTATAAATTTTGCTGTGTTGACAGAGATAGTTCACTTCTATCAACACAATTAGTGCATGATAAGTATTCACACTTCTGTCACAGTTTCTTGTACTTTGTTGCATTTTGTTTCTAACAAATAGAAGCACAGTCATCACATATTACATGGAAGCACTTGATACTTGTAAGACTAAGCAAGCAATATTAGTGTACGATTTAAATATAAATAATTGCCAAAGCAGCAATATGCTCTATAGAGGAAATTGACTATACTGTAACAATTTACACTTATAAAATTAGGTTAACTACTGCACACAAAAGCTAAAAGTCTAAATAAGAAATAGAAAATGCTGAATAGAATGCATATACAATAGTATATTATTAGTTTTCTATCATGTGTTGCTAAGAATAAATCTTACCATTGTGCAACAGATTTTCTTTTTCATACAAGATAACATTTTGTGTACATGATCAAAAACACAATAGGGCACAAAGGTGAGAACATGGCACAATAAATCAAATCCTGACAATATTCCCACTGCATCGGCAATGCAATAAGGTAATGGCTGCATTAAGCTGTTACCAAAAAAAGTATGGTGGCAGCAGTAGGATGAAAGTACATATTGGAAGGGAAATTAAAAGTGATATTTGTTTGTAGGCACTCAAAATTATCTTCCAGTAATAGGAAATAAATGCACACCAGAAGTAGATAAAAATAGTTGATGCAAAAATATTTTTAAAATTACATTCTTTTGATACTAGATGAAAAAACAAAGATAACAATGTTTAATGAAAATACATTTGAAACTAAAACTGAATGGAAAGCTAGTTTGGAAACAGAAATAGACTTTCCCAAAAAATGCTTGGCAGTAGTGTTCACAAGTTCTTTGCCTTTGGTAGAGTATTGACAAAGATTGGTCAAGTTACAGTCAGGTGCATTGTGAGAAATGTTCATCATGCACCTGAAACAGGAGGGTCTTGCCTAATGACTGAACATTAGAGATTAACTGAGTCAGGACAAACCTAGACTTATCATGAGACGAATATTGGTAGTTGATAAAGAGAGTTTTGGAACTGTTGAAGTCTTGACCAACAGACAAAATTTTGATAGCTTTTGTACTACTAAGGTTGTTAGGATTCTTGGGTGAATGTATAGCTAAGTATGATAATATTTGGAAGCATCGGGATTCGAACCCAAGACCTTGGTACTACTAATCGATTTTCGTACCGTTGAACCATGAACTCCCAAGAGGTGGGGGATTTTTAGGGGTAGTACTATCTGGGGACAGGGCAGATATCCTGACAAGGGTAGGATTTGGTAGTTTCCTTGTGCAAAGGTACTTTTTATTAACTGTACAGAGCATGGCATGTGAGCTACAAACTAAAAAAAATATGCAGAAAATATTTGCTAACAATATCATAAGGCATGATTTTCAGTTATAAAAATATTGTAATCACTTACCTATAAAAGTCATTTAAAACATCCTGAATGGACCATGCTACAAACATATCATCACTTGTTGTATGACCAAGGATAGCCATTTTAATATAAATAGATTAAAGATACGTGCAAAAGAATGAAGGACTACTGTTCTGTGCCATCAACGGCTTTAAGTGCTCATATCAATTCCTTCAAAAGGTCAAATTCTGAAAAATCAAATGATTTTTGGAAAATATGAAAAAGATTTCTTTATCAACTAAAAACCTAGAAATTTGGAGAAGATATATCTCTTTGATGGTTTAATTGTGGGTATACCATGAGCATAAGTTCTTAGGAACAGTATGGTGCTAATGTAGGTGACAGGAAATGGAAATTAACTTATATCAAGATGGAGTATGACTTCAATGAAGTAAAGTATTGTGTGCAGTTATTCTCTATAAAGCAGTATGATAATTGAACTGAATTTAGTTCTAAAAGTATGCATAGTGCCCATATGTATATTAGGATAAATTTAATTGAAGCCACCAATAGGTTGCAAGCTAGAACAGTTGAGGTCAAATATTCCATAGCACCAATATGGCATTGAAAGTTGATGCTACTGGCTATTGACTGGGTGCCCATAAAGTTCCGAATAGCAGAAAGGGGCAGGTAAATCATCTAAGTAAAAACTAGTTGTGGTATTATTTAAATGTTGAAAAATGTCTCAGAGGCCTTGGTTGAGAAAGAGCAAGTTACTTTATTCTGAATGAGTTTGCTTACTGCAGTCAAGTTCATTATAAGGGAGATAAGCTACTTTTCTAATGGCATCTCTACCACAAGTACCATTTTCAAACTATTACTATCACTGAATTTAAACATGTTTGAGAAACCAAATTTAATTGCATTTTACTGCTATTGGTCATGTATGCTTCATTCAAATGAGTGTCAGAAATGTAAAATACAACATAAACACAAGGAATTTGTGATAGAATATGTATATTATTACATCCTAAATTGTGTTGATGGA